>ANSM01004234.1:0-11830 GCA_000347735.1 Cercospora canescens BHU | reverse complement strand
GCCCACCCGGGACCGGACGTCGTTCTTCGACTTGCCCGCCGAGCTGCGCATTGAAATCTACAAACTCGCCCTGGAAAAGGTCACCATCCACATCCTGCCCCTCAACTCCAAGGACCCCGAGGACCGCGCTCGCGGGCTGCAGATGCCGCACGCCTTGACGAGAACCTCCAGGCAGGTCCGCAACGAGGTCCTTCCCCTGATGCATGCCTCGTGCCCCATCAAATGTGCCGTCACGGATTTCAACTTCGATGGCCTGCTCACCTGGATCAAGCGAGTGCCCCCCCACGAAGAAACGCATCTGAAGAAGAACGATGACCTTACCATCACGCTGCACACGACGGAGCAAACTGCACCCAAGACGATGGAATCCATGCGGAAGTGGCTGAAAATGCGCGCGGACAAGTGTCGCCCTCAGCCGAACTGGAAGTACCAAGGGTCCGCTGCCCAGAACAAGATCGGGGCCGATCTACGACGACGCACGAAACGAATGACAGAGGTGGGAAAGCAGAAGGAGATGCTCAAAATTCTGCAGGCTTTGAATATTGCATTGCCCAATGGTCTTCTCCCGGATCCTGACGATGATGCTTCCCGATCCGGCTCGCAACCTGCCGCAGACCCTGCGGATCAAGGTCGGAATGGAAGCGATTGAAATGTTTCAGAGTGCCGTATGGCGCAGCCATTGGCTCACGTTTGACTTACAGAAGACTTGGGTCTCAATCAAACTCTGGCGCAGCTTGTGGCGTGCCTGTGCTCTCCATTGCTCGACTGGAAGCGCCTGCTTGCCAAGAGCTCACTTTAGACGAAGAGACCGCAAGACGACGCATTGAAGCTAGTCACACTTGAATTCCCGGTTCATTCTGGGGCTGACGAGGTGTCCGATGTACCATTTATACTCTATCGTCAGCTCGATGTGCAGGAATTAGGACTCTCGGCTAGCTTAATCCGCGCCTGCCTGATCAAATTCCACACGAGAGAAGCGCAGCCCAGCAATTCCGTTGTCGGCTCTATTCACATTGGCGTCTGGAATCACATCAGGCCACGAGGTGAATGTGCTTGGTGCGCGAGCCCGCGCAGTGAGAGGATCAATTAGGATGGACAGCAGCTACTGGAGAACCTGTTCGCTGTCACAGTTTCAGTCATCAGTCCAGTACCTAGTGGCCACCAAGCCAAATCTGCTGCTTATCAAAGATCTCTAGATTTTCGATTCTGGATTCGCAGGTCAGACATAGTTCCTTATTCTGACACCCGGGATGGTCGCTGCAATGGTCCGTGAAAGTCTACATTCGAGGGCAAAACAGGGCTGTCAAGCAGCAATGACGGGACAGTACGGCATTTGTGGCACCTGCAGACCGGTGTGGTGTTGCACATGCGACGCACACGGGTGGACCGCGAAAAAGGCCGGATGGGGACGGCAATAGGTTCAGGCGTGGTTTAGAGCAGCTTTTTCACTGGATAAGTTGTGGGCCGTGAATAAGTAATCTAATAATAATGCCAGACCGGCTCGTAGTGCAAGATTCTGGACACGGCTGAGGTGCTCTCATATTGGCGCTGTTACGGTTATCTTCAGTTGTCTGTATATATCAGTGAAGCGCGAGCACGAGGAACTTTTGCGCGTTTGAGGGAGCATTGTAGTCAGTACCTAGGAGAGCAAGAGAGCTTCTTGGCTTGGCAGCCGCGAAAGCGCGTCTTCCACTTTCCAACAAGTCTGAACTCTGACGACTTTGCGCCGAAACACACAGCACCCCCGAAATGCTCTCCGAGGAGCAGATATTGGAGCAGGCGGCGCGCGACGGTTCAATAGACATGTACGCCCTGGCATACTCGTGCGCTTCCGCGTCTTGCTGATATGCGACAGCTCCGAATGGCCTCGCGTGCTTGAGAGCCTACTCCAAAGACTGCACGATGTATGCCCCGCCCGCCCTTTGCCTGTCTCGTCTGCCCATGCTGATTGCGCCAGATTGTCTACAACGAATTTCCCATTCCACAGATCCCCGTTCCACACTCCGCGAACCAACCCGCCCCCATCGATCCCGAAGTTGTCGCCTCAACACCCCCGCCGCGCCCACCAACCACCGACACCGACGCGCCCGACAGCAATTCTCGTGCTGCAGAGGCCGATGCGCCAGCAAACAGTCAGAGCAGCACAAAAGAGAACGACGCCCCGATTGACATTGCCGCCGGGCGACCAAATTTCCCGCATGGATTCGACGTGACGGCAGACTCGCAGCAGACGGAAGCAGTGCCTTCTCCTACGCTTTTGGCGGATGGAACACAAATCTCTGTCCACGGCACGCTGCCTCCGGAGCTTCTCAGCATATATCAGTCTTCGACCAAGATCCTACAACACGATTTCTCCGAGAGCCCTCCGTACACGATACAACGGCTCGCGGAACTAGTGCTTCGACCTAAAAGACACTACCGCTTCCTACCCTCATACTTACGTGCTCTCGATCGAATCGTCTCAGTAAGCTCGCCTGTGTCGGACTTCCCGCTGCCAGCATTGCAAGTGGCTGCGAATGGAGGCTTCCTTACCAACGGCGAGCCACAAATGAATGGCATCAGCGAAAGAGAGAGCCTCGGTAGCGACGAGAGCTTGGGCGGGGCGTTACTGACGCCAATACCATGGCTGCGGAATCAGTCAAACATTCTGACACCTACATCCGCATCAGATAGCAACAGCCAAGGGGAGTTGCACAGCGAGGGCACAGAAATGGTAGATGGACCACATGGACTCGGCGGGATTGAGACCGTGACGGTGACGGTCAACGGCATACACAGCACGGGAGCGCCTCAGCAAGTCACATCCTCGCCCATCGCCTCACCAACACTGTCCGAGCAAAGTGATGCGAGTACGGGGTCAGCATCATCAACAGAGATCCAACTAAGAGAGCAAGGCGCAGTCACACAAGGAGAACTTTTACGGCAGGAGCAAGAAGCAGGAATCGTGCCTATGGACCCCCATGGGAACCCCATGACTCCCCGGAGGTTGCTTCACCACGGACCCGGCACTGTGGGGCGCGATGCTGGGCCCTCGGTGCCCGCGATTGCAGAAGCAGCGATGGATGAGGGGATGGAGGAAAAGCCGCACGCGAGAGGACCGGAAGAGATCGGAGACGTTGACACCGGACCACAGAGGCCTGCAGAGGCTGGTGGCCCTGCTCTCGATATGGAGGCCGCAGTCGGTCGGGGTAGATCGAAGAGCCCTATTGCCGACGTCGCCGAGGCCTTTCCTCCTGCTGCTCAAGAGAACGAAGACCACGAAATGGGCGAACCTGGTGCTCCGGGGAAGAATCCGAGAGACGTGGAAGGTGAGGCTGAGAAGCTGAAGGAGACGATGGATGATGGAGAAATGGAGGAAGCGAAAGATGCGGATGGCGATGTTGTAGTTGCCGATGTTGATGGCAATCCAGTGGGAAAGGAAAGTGCTGGCGGCGAAGCCAAGTGAACCTGGCACGACTGGTTTGACCACTCACCGGGACTGAGCTGTCTTCGAAATGAACATCATCGATCTCCGGACCGATCAAAGCGAATGGGAGATTGATGTTATAAGGGTGAGGAGAATGGAGAAGGGCTGCAGGGAGGTGGACTAAGCTCTGCCATCTTCCCAATCTCACAGGATGTTCGAGAGTCTCTCTTCAAGCATTGGCGCATAGCCAAGGCTCTGATGACACCTCCCAGCCATGCCTGGCAGTCATGGACCTAGTGGGCAATGCGGTTGGATCAGCAGTCTCAGATCCAAATCTAATGACCCGATTGCTCGAAAGTGAGCGCTTATTCGGCGGTCTCTCTCATCCAGCAGCGACAATGCGTTGGCGCTTTATTTGTCCATCAACGCTGCACAAATTTGTGCTTTATTTCCTGTTGGATCATCACGTGAAGACAGAATGTCGTCCAAGACTCCAAGGTGAACTTGTTAGCTAGCTTGGCAAGCTGCAAAGCAGCCCAGTTGGTCGCCTCTCGCTCTCCGAGAAGTGAACATCCGTTAGCTCGAATCTCATTCCAGCCAGTCGTCCCATAGATCGATCCAATTTGCTGAGAACGATGACGCGCTAGCGCAAGTACCGCGTGCCCCCACCCGGACTTGCGCGCCACGAATTCCGAGCCTCAGATAACTTCCAGACGACCCTCTGATCCGAACCCAGCAGCTCCACAATCATGGCGCAAGGACAGATCAAGAAATCCAAAGCGCCAGCGCCAAAAGTGTAAGTCGCTTTGAAGCATCCTCCTCTCGCACGAAGTTAACAGAGTGATCCAGCACGCAGCGCAAACAGACGGGCGCGCGAGTGATCAAACCAAAAAAGGCTTCGATTTTGAAAACGCAGCAGCTCAAGAAGAAGCACTCGTCGGGGCTCGCGGAGCTGACGGAAAAGTCGCTCGCGAGCAGAGCGGGACATTTGGAGTTGTTGAAAGGGGGAAAGAAGGAGAAGAGACAGGAGCTCGCGAAGAAGGCGCAAGAGGCGTCGAAGAAGAAAACGTGAAGAGAATGCGCGGACACATGGAGGTTACAGGAATGACCGGGGACACTGGCAGATGAGTGATTCAGCGTTCGGAATGGCGCTGTCCTACATGGATTGGCTCCTTGGCCCCGGCCCGCGATGCTCGAGGATGCGTCCATTGATACCGCGATCGCAAGCAAGCAAAGCTAAAGGCTGCTGCAGGTCGCCGACGATGATTTGCACAGGATATGGGACCGGGATATAGAGGGCGAGAACGGCACTTCCATGAAAAATGATGACAACGGTGCGGAAGTTACAACGAAGAGGGGAATCCTTAGCGCTGAGGGAAAGCCTGCTGCTAATCTGTGCCTCTCCGTGAACGGATGTACGGAGCTATTTCGAACACCAACTCTACCTGCCAGGTTGAGTAATCCATCAGAATGCATCGAATGACGCCAACTCCAATGCCCGATCCACATCGCTTCGCCTGTAACCTGGTGCGCGCATGAGACACGTACCATAATTCGTCAAGGCTGCACATCGTGGTTAGCATACATAGTCTCTGAAAATGATGCAAACGCCATGTGCAACTTACTGTGCAAGAATTTCGCCACGTCAAGAATGATGGACTTCCTCGCCGATGCAGTGGTATTTGTGGCAGTCTTGCCAGCCCAACTCGGACTATTGACTGGTGCCTGGAGATGTGCACCGCCTGATGGCATTCCATCCCAGCCAAGATCCGTCGTACCAGTTGGTGTGGCGGCGCCTGGTACACGAGATTCAAGCGGCCTATGCACGGTCACGCCCTGCCCGGGCTGCATGAAGTTCATCCAACTGCCTGTCAAGACATCGGAGAATCCGACTGTGCTCGAAGCCCAGGCAGCGTCGATGTTCCTCGCGTCGAACCCCGAACTACCCTGTTTCCCCAAAGGTTCATTCTCGAACGGCCGTTGAGGTCGTTGCCAGGACGGAAACACCGACTGATCAGCCGGTGGAGTGTGCACACCCAAGGAAGATGCCGAATCGGTTCCGCTCGTCGTACTGGGCGGAACGGATGGCATGGCGACCTCAGCTTCGGCGAAGGACGCTGAAGGGTCGATGTAAATGCCCTTTTCAGCCAGATACCCCTCCACGTCGTAAGGATCGAGCCATTCCCCTTCCATACCGGCAATCTCCACTGTCATGTCCACGCTGATCTTATCCCTGGCTGCGTTTTCGAGCAGCGCGAGCATTTGCGGACCAATTATGCCCATGTACCAAGATTGCTTTTTGGGTTTCCAATTGCCGTAATCGTCCCGTCTCGGATAGTGTGTGCCCGCTCCGCCAACGTGGATTAAGTCGGACTCTTGATCAAGAGGTTCGTGGGGGCCAGAATCGATGCTCTTCCTCAGTAGCTCCATTAATTTCTCGCGGTCCCTGTTCATGAGGGACAGTCGAAATACCCGGGCATACGTTGCAGGTTTGCGATCGTGATCGAGGGTGAGCTGGTATGCGCGCTCGGCCGCTAGCCGGTGTAGACGTCGAGCGAAACTGCTCTCCTTGTATGAGAAGGTTTTTGGAGGCTCTAGAGAGGCCAGTACGGTGATCTCTGGCAACTCCATGCGGAATATGTCAAAGTCGCTTTGGGGGTTCGGATACGACTCCTTGGTCATCGGGGCCATCAGCGCTGTGGTCGTCGCGTCCAGAGTGGGCATGTAATTGTGGTTCATGTCCATGTCGTTTTGTCCTTGCGTATACATTGTGTACCCCATACCAATTTGATGGTACTGCTGGTGCCTTAACTCCTGGTGGTGGATCACGGCAGAGCGATCTATCCAGGATGATACATTCTTGGGCTCCAAAGCAGACGGCCTTGATACATCGACGCTGCCGTGGGCAGAGCTTGCTGACTCTCGGGGATTTTCCGCCGTGGTCAAGTCCTCTACGGCGCTGTCCATCGGGTTGCGCACCGCACTCATGAGCAATTCGAATTGCATGGCAGTGTTGCGTACGTCGCGCAGCTGTGTTTCTGAGAGATTGGAGCCAAAGAGACAATCACGATGATCCATAAAAGTCTTGTTCATGAGTTCGATCGTGTTGGTCAATTCGGACACTCGTTTTCGAAGTTCTTCGAGAGTGGTCTCCTTTCGTTGCCGGTAGGCTCTTTGAGCCATGCGAATTTGAGTGCGACGACGATCGGCCGCAGACTCATCCTGCTTCTCCACGCGGGGCCGTCCTCGTTTCTTACCGTCATCACCACTATGCTCGTCTGTCGAATGTCCAGTGCTGGATTTGCGTTT
The DNA here is from genome assembly GCA_000347735.1 of Cercospora canescens BHU. Lineage (NCBI taxonomy): Eukaryota > Fungi > Ascomycota > Dothideomycetes > Mycosphaerellales > Mycosphaerellaceae > Cercospora > Cercospora canescens. The sequence continues at coordinate 5,115 of ANSM01004234.1, read as the reverse complement.
CCTGTTAGATGGCGGACTTGCTGTTGCACGTTGTGCTTGCGGACGGGTTCGCGTCCGGGCCTCCATCGTGTTTGTTGCAGGTGGAGCACTCGGCGGCGACTGATGAGTGAACAATTCGAGCTATCTAATCCTCTTGCCGGGATCGAGATCCAAAGGACAGCAATCAATCGTGATTCATTCGGTATACGGAGCTCGTTCGACGATATATTCTCATCAGCAATAGTTGCACCGACTCGTCCGCTGGGGAAGGTTACGGCCTTAAAGTGCTAGCAGCTCGGTCACCCTAGGCCGCGAGAACGATAACCGCAATGCTTGTAAACGGCAATTATGGATGCCTGTACATCTGACTCTTGCTTGGTAAGACACAGCATCTGCCGCGGTCGGGCCCTTTGATGGTCTTCGTCTTGTGGTGATTGTGCAGGTGGGAAATCCGGAAGCTGAATGTTTACTGATCATTAAGCTTCCGCCCGAGCCTAGGCCTGAATGCCAAGCTGCTACCTACGCTCTCGGCCTCCAAATGGCAAGTGCACCTCCTACCTCCGGGGTCATCATCATGCAGAAACTACAGTACTGACATGACAAAGCTGGCGCTACTATTACCATTTGAGCCTGGGAGAATTTCGGTAAATGTCGTTTGCCCCCTTGCGCATACTATACATTTGAAGCGCCCTACGGCATACGCATTTCAACGCGCAGGAAATGTGAAAAGAGTCAACCAAGGAGAATCATTTTTCGCTGCGAGCCAACATGAAAGGACGTGGTCCAACGATGCGTATCGCTGGACGTTTTTATCATAACGAACTATGGCAAATGCTTGTCGGCTCACGAGCCTACCCCGTGCATTCGTAGGCATCAGTCAACGCATTCGATTGGCCTCCACCTGTATGCGGAACAACAACCTATCAGCCTTCAATGGAAACAATATGCGGAAGAGAGAACACGCTTGCTGCACCGGACGCCATACCCAACCCATCAGATGATTTCTCCGCAAAAGCGCAGTATTGCCGAATACATTATCCTTGGAAGCTCCGCGCAAAATGCAAGAGCTGCAAATGCATGTCGATCGATCCTCTCCCATCTCAGCTGCTGTTTGAGCGAAGTAAAGTCTCCTATACACGGATTAGCGGTGTACTCACCAGGATCAGCCTTCATATACGAACCCTGGCAAGAGGGTCTTCCTGGTCAGCGGTGACAATCGCGGGACTTTCGAGGCCAGCAGGTCCATTGTCTGTCTGTCCTCTTGGGGCCATGCCAGGTCGTTTCGGTGTCATCAGTCTGTTGTGATCTGGGCTAGCATCAGAAGTTGCATCTTCGGAGAGGATGGAAGACCGGTTGTCGGATTTCCTTTCGAGTAACGCACCACCGAGAGTCGCACATTTCAGTATGGTCTGGATGAGCTGATTTGGTTTCAATGGTTTCGACAGATATTCGTCCATCTGCGCTTGGATGCACTTCTCCCGGTCGCCCAGCATGGCGTGAGCTGTAAGTGCAACGATGGGTGATCGCGCCAGCTCGTGCTGCTTCTCATACTCGCGAATGTTGGCAGTCGCTTCGAAACCTCCCATAATGGGCATTTGCACATCCATAAGAACGACGTCGAAGCGCTTCTTCTTGATTGCCTCAAAGGCTTCGAGACCGTTGTTGGCGACGGTAACCTTGTGATTGTGCTTGGTCAGTATTTTGACGGCGAGCTTCTGGTTGACAGCGTTGTCCTCAGCCAAAAGAATGTCGAATGTCCTTGTATGGTCAGCTGAGATTGGCGCAGCCCTGCCCTCGAGTGCTGGTACAAGCGCGTTGCCGAGATCTATTGGCAAGCAGGGCGTGGTCATGTAGCTCGAGATACCATTCTCCAGAGCGGTCTTGAAGTTGACCGATATCGCGGGCGCGAGCATGACGATGGGGATGTACTTGAACCGCTCCAGGCTTCGAAGTTTCTGTGCCGTGTCGGTGTTGTCAACAATCACACAATCGTACTGGTCCTCGGGGCTGAGTTCGGACGGCGGCGTCCTGCCATTACCAACGACGCAAGGCACCAGATCCAGAGCTTTGATGCTAGATGCAACCTGTTCAGAGTTGTCAATGAATCCGTTGTCCACGAAGAGTACGTTGTGCTTCCGGTATTGTTGGAGTTGGGGCATGACTCGATGCACATCGGGGTCTCCACGGCGCACCACGCAGGTGAAAAAGAAGGTGCTGCCGGCCCCATACGTTGACTCAACCCACATCTTTCCGCGCATCAAAGTAACAAGTCTTCGCGAAATCGACAATCCGAGGCCTGTACCGCCGAATTTGCGGGTCGTCGATCCGTCAGCTTGTTGAAAGGTGTCGAAGATCAAATCAAGCTTGTTGGAATGAATTCCAATGCCAGTATCTGCGACGGCGAACTTGACCACCACTTCATCTTCGGCACACTCCACCGAAGTGTCAGAGAAAATCTTGACGCGGACCTCTCCATGCTCGGTGAATTTGATTGCATTTCCTGCCAGGTTGAGGATGATTTGCCGTAATCGGAATGAATCGCCCACAATGTAGTCGGGAACCGAAGCATCGGTGTCGTAAATCAAGCTGATGTCCTTCTCGTTGGCGCGCACTGCGAGAGACTTGAGACTGTTAAATACCAATCCTCGCAATGAGAATGGTTCCTCTTCCAGGATCATGCGGTTGGCCTCGATCTTGGAAATGTCCAGGATGTCGTCGATGATGGTCAGCAAGCTGTTGGCGAGGGAGAACACAATGTTCAACATATCGCGTTGGTTCTGCTCAAGCTCGGTGTCCAGTGTGAGCTGAGTCATGCCAATAATGCCGTTCATTGGCGTTCGGATCTCGTGAGACATATTCGCCAGGAATTCGGATTTCGTCTTGTTAGCCAATTCGGCCGCCTCTCTTGCTTGATTGTTCTTCTGGATACTCTCGCGCAAGTTGAGCACCATTTTGTTGATCTTGTTCTTGAGTTCGTTCATTTCGCCAGATGCCTCAACATTGATCATCTTGGTGAAATCGCCCTGTACCCTTGTCAGTACCCTTGACGTACAAGTAGACGACTCTGAGCATACCTTCATGGCAGCGTGCGTGATGTCAGCGAATGCTCGCACCTGCGATGTCAGGTTTTGAGCCATGATATTGACATCAGTGGTGATTTCCTTCCATCGGCCAGTGATACCTTCTACTTCGGCCTGACCGCCCATCTTACCATCGACACCGACATCACGCGCCACTCTCTTCACGGCTAATGACCAGGCATCAAGTCTCGTCACCATGTCGTTGATGGTGTCCTTCAAAGTTTGGATTTCTCCCTGGGCGTGGACCTTGATCCTTTGGCTCATGTCCCCTCTTGCGATGGCCTGGGTAACGTCTGAAATGCTGCGCACTTGGCCTGAATAGAATGCAGTAGTCAGTTCACGCGTCGAGAAAGTGGGGAAAGAGCTATCGACATACCAGTCAAATTGTTCGCCATGGTGTTGACGTTGTCCGTCAATGTCTTCCATTCGCCTTCCACGTTTTCGACTCTGGCTTGTCCTCCAAGAACACCTTCTGTTCCCACCTCTTTGGCGACCCTGCTGACCTGAGAGACCAACAACATCAGCGATTGTTCGTAGCAGATGTCTTTGACACTGTGCCACACATACCTGAGTAGCGAATGTGCCGAGCCTGTCCACCATGGTATTGATTGTGTTTTTCAAAGCTAGAATCTCTCCCTGCACCTCAGCCTGCACTTTCTTGGTCAAGTCTCCCTGTCAAGTTATTAGCGTTGGCTTCCGAGCTCTCATAGTCACACTGACCTGGGCCACTGCTGTGGTAACTTCCGCGATTTCTCGGACCTGTGTTGTTAAGTTCATCGCCATACCGTTGACGTTCTCGGTCAGGTCCTTCCAGGTGCCCTCCACTCCGTGCACAGTCGCTTGGCCCCCTAGTCTTCCTTCTGTTCCGACTTCACGAGCCAGATTGGTCACCTCTGCTGAGAACTGTCGCAGCTGGTGCACCATGCTGTTGATGGTTGTCTTGAGTGCCAAGATTTCGCCTTTGCATTGTGCCTTGACCTGTTGTGTAAGGTCGCCCTTGGCCACAGCAGTTGTGACCTCCGCAATATCTCGCACTTGCGCGGTGAGATTGTTCGCCATGGCATTGACGTTGATAGTGAGATCGTGCCACATGCCTTGTACTCCTTCGATCTGAGCTTGCCCGCCGAGGATCCCTTCAGTACCTACATCGCGGGCCACACGCGTGACCTCGGTGGCAAAGGTTCTCAACTGACCCACCATGGCATTGATGGTCTGTTGCAGCTGGTAAATTTCTCCTTTGGCGGGTCTTTGAATCATGCGACTGAGATCACCTTGCGCGACTGCTGTGGTGACCTAGACAGCAATTAGCACAACTTATGATTATGGGGCTGTTCTACGACATACCACAGCGATCTCGCGCACCTGATCGGTCAGGTTCTGGGCCATTACGTTTACTGACGAATTTTAGCAAATGCAGTCAATCCTATTCAGCTGAACATACCATTCTGAGTGAGTTCGGACCAGATGCCAGCAACGCCAGGCACAACGGCCTGTCCACCAAGTCGTCCTTCCGTGCCTACTTGCTTTGCAAGACTCGTGACTTGACTTGCGAATTCCTGCAGCTGGTCCACCATTTGGTTGATTGTGTGCTTAAATCGTGCAATCTCCGGATCCTTTTCCGTTGCATGGATAAGCACCTTTTTGCTCAAATCGCCATTGGCAACTGCCGTGATGATGGTACCGATCTCTCGGAGCACTTTCTGGTATGTTGCGTTGATCTGTGCGTTCTTCTCGATCTCTCGTTTCAGCTGTTCTATTGACTGCGAGTTCCCAAGTGTGTCCAGAGCTGCGCGTGTTGCAGTCTGCTGATGTGTGAGTTGGGCCTTGATGCCGTCAATAAAATCTTTCTGAGTCTTAATCTCCTGCGCTTGCTGGTCGATGTGTTCCCGCAATACCGTGAATTGCTCCTCGGTGAGTTGCCTCGTGTGTGGCTCGCCCTCGTTCTTGGTCAGCAGGCTGTTCACCCATGATGCCGAACGTTGCCTAGGGTTCAGTGGATTGAGAGCAGCAGCCTTGGGAGAAGATGCGTCCTGGGAGGGGAAGGCTGAAGACAACG
>ANSM01004231.1:0-13654 GCA_000347735.1 Cercospora canescens BHU | reverse complement strand
GCCGGGGCAGCCTTGGCGCTGGATGCACCAGTTTCCCGGGGTCACACCCAACTCTTCACTTTCATCCTGCTCATGTCTGAGATCATCAACTCTCTGAGCAGACCAAACTTTGAAGACAGTCTCGAACGACACTCTCTTTTGAACAGACATATTCATTCGCCGTGATACAGCTCGATATCTGGCCAAGAAAAACGCGAGCTGTTGTGAGGACGTAACTCTATTCACGAGGACGAGCCTCATCGCCCAGCGAAGTAATGGCAGACCTGCCAGAACCTGGTAGGAGTATATAAGCTACTGTCTGCCTTGCACCGATCTCAATTTCTCGTGAACATTCAACTTACTCACCAAGAAATTCGAATAAATGACTCTTCTCCACTCTAACAGCAACAGTCAATCATGGATTCTTCCATCAGCACACGCGTACTGGTGCTCTCTGACACACACGGAGATGCATCAAAGCGGAAAGTCACAACACGGGCAGATGTAGCCATACATTGCGGCGATCTCACAGAGGAGTCCAAACTGCACGAGTTCCAGGCCGCGATACAGCAGCTCAAAGCCATAGACGCGCCACTCAAGCTCGTCATCGCGGGGAACCATGATTTTACTCTTGACGATGTCGCATTCGAGCGCGTCATTGGCGAGGCCGACCAGTCAATCGACTCTGCTTTGCTTGTTAGGACTTACGGCAATCTCGGTGACGCTCGTCGTCTGTTTGAAGCAGCAGACGTCCGAGAAGCTGGGATCATCTACGTGACGGAAGGTGCACACGCGTTCCAACTTGACAACGGAGCATCTCTGACAGTGTACGCAAGCCCGTACACACCGTCCGTGAGCACCGCGTGGGGCTTTACTTACAATCCACACGACCTGGCGCAGGAGCACAAGTGGGATATTCCGGAAATTGTCGACATTGCTGTTACCCATGGACCTGCGAAAGGCGTCCTCGACTACACCGAATCCCGCACACGAGCCGGAAGTGCGAGTCTTTTCGCCGCCATCGCACGTGCCAACCCCACAATGCACTGCTTCGGACACATCCACGAAGGATGGGGAGCGAAGAAGGTGAAGTGGCGAAGTGACTTATCTGCAGAGCCGTCGCACTTTACAGACATTGACCAGGATGAGTCTTTGCTCATTGAGAGTCTATCGACGCTTCGCAAGAGCAAATTTGATTCCGGCATTCTTCGCAAGACATCGAGGAAAGGCCAAGTACGATGCACAAGGCTACTGCGGTGTCTCGGCGGGTTTAAGCGCTAACGAGCAGACCTTGTTCGTGAACGTCGCGATCGAAGGTTCCGATCAAGACGATCAGCATTTGCCCTGGCTTGTCGACATTGAATTGCCGAGGGCATCCAAGAAAGTGGATGGCAATGCCAGCATTGTTTCTGGTAGCAGTGCAGCGACAAGGTAGCTGTGCAACCAGGCACCTGCCTCGAAAGGCACTTCCGCGAACGAGAGACGACCAGAGTAATCTCCTTCCCCGCAACTATTCATTCGGCATCCTCGCGTAGATGTGCAAGGATCTAAGGATCCGCATTCGCAAGATCAGATTTGTATCGCTCCTGTGCAGAATGTCAGTAAACAGCCCATCATATCTCAGGTCTACATCGCCCTTGCTTACTTTAGCCCTCTGCTGACTGTCCTTGAAATCCACATGCGGAGCTGGATACCCCAACTTCTCAAATTCCTCCTTGCTCAACCGATTGTAAGGATCGAATATCTCCTTCCCTTTCAGATCCTTCAACTCCGGCACCCACTTCCTGATATAATCTCCATCCTTATCACATTTCTCGGCTTGCACAACTGGATTGAAGATCGTATAGCTCGGCTCCCAGCCCTGGGTGTTATTCGACAGATCCCAATCGATCAACGTCTCGGCAAAGTACCTCTCACCCCGCCGATAATCGATCAACATATTCGCGCGAAGATATGAGCTTGTATTCATGCGCAAGCGATTATGCATGTACTTCTCGTGCTTGAGTTGACGCATTCCGGCGTCGACGAAAGGCATGCCCGTGGTACCTTGTTCCCATTTCTGGTAGCCTTCCTCGTCGTCTTCCCATTGCACAAAATCGAATTTGAGGTTTTGCGGGAGGTTCATGTTGCCGTGCGGGGTGATGACTGTGATGTGGCGGTAAAATTCTCGGAAGACGAGTTCGCGGACCCAGGAGTCGATGCCGCGATCGCCTTCGTCGAAGTGTGCGCCCTTGTTGGCTTTCTTTGCGTGGTCGAGGATTTCACGAATGCTGATGACGCCTGCAGCGATGTATGGCGAGAGGCGAGAAGAGGGGTCCAGAGCTGGTTCGGAGCGGTGCGCGGCGTAGGTTTCCACTTTCTTGTCTAGGAAGTGCTTTAGTCTCTCGATGCCAGCCTGGTGGCCTGCAGGCCAGAGTTTCCGCACTCTCTTTTTCTCCTCGTCGCTCTCAAATCGCTTATTTGACTGTGGAGTGGGAATCTCGTGATCGAATAGCTTCGAGAGATTCTTCTTCGCCGAAGCATCATTGCCTTCAACCTCACCAGCCAGATCAAGAAGGCTCGGGTCACTCTTCGTCTCGCCCAGCCACGCTTTATGGTAGGGCGTGAAGACTTTCATTGGCCCCCCTCCACTCCCCGTCAACTCGCCCGGCACAACGATAGTCTGATCATGGAAGAGCTCAAAGCCAATACTATTCTCTTTCAGCTTTCCAGCCAGATCTATATCGCGGCGAAGCTCGTCCACTTCGTATTCGAAATTGGCGTATAAGTGTGAAATATCATTCTCTTTCACAAAGTCGAGGACAGTGTCCGTTTTCTGGCTGCGCGCCGCTGCAGTCAGAATTGCCAAAGGGACGTTCTTCTCCGCAAGCTCTTTCTGCAACAAAGACAGCGACTCCAGAATAAAGTCTGTCCTAGCTGGCGACGTGCCATGCCACTCCAGGTCTTTGGGACTGTGCAGATATGCCGTGATGAGACTGCCGCCATCTTTCGCCTTCTCCGAGGCTGCGTACAATGCTTTGTTATCTTGCATGCGGAGATCCTTGCTACGGAACCAGTGCAGTACGTTCTTGGGTTTCGAGTCGGACGACGTGTCTTCGAGGATGGAGGTGAGCTTCTCAAAGGGAGGATGTTCGTCGACCTTTTTCGCGACTTTTGTGGAAGGGTGTTTGAGGCCATCCATGTTCTCGCTCGACTCGGAGCGCGCATGCTTCTTGGGCGCCATTTTGTAGTGTCGTATCGAGTAGCGATGGTACAGTAGCCGCGACGGAGAGAAGCTGGATGTTAGTGGTGATAAGACTGCTGCCAGACGTGGTCGCTGGGCCAGGAGAGAAGGCATAGAAGGACAGAAGAAGGACAGAAGAGGATACTTGACCTGCACCATTGGCTATCCATCCTCCTACGACCGATGTCATCGCGACCTAGAGCTTCGAGGGCCCAGCTTCACGGCTGAGTGGATTCTACGATCGCAGATGATGCAGATGGTTCCTGGACACGCGATCGCGCTAAGATCTGGTCGATGTTTGGGAGTGCAGACGTCATGAATGGTCAGAGCTCGCGAGTTCTTGGCATCAATGTGAACATCACCTTCAAAATCAGTCCTGTTTCCTACCAACGCCTTACAATCTGGGGCGAAATCATAGCTGATCAAACCCGAAGATTGGATCGCAAGAGCCCGGAGATTCAGGAACGAGCTACTCTACTCCAGAAGCGAATGGGCAAACTGTCCTGGAGCTTTCGATATTCAGACCACGCAATGCTGTCCACTCCGCGATCAATGGCAACGCCATGAAGGCATTGTTCGCATTAAACTACCCCTATATGCATACATTGAGCATTTATCAAGCATTTGAAGCGGACACTGCCGCCACGCAAAGAGTTCCGCGCTGTTCACAAACGACGAAAGTTCACGTGGGAAATCTCTGAACCAGACGCATGGATCACAGGTGACTCGTACAGGTGATGCCAAATGCCCGAGGAAAGTTGCAAAAGGTATTCGACCACGTTTTCGGCACCGGCGTACTCCATTTAGTTTCGACCGACCACTGACTCAGAGCCCATTCAATTTAGACTGGATTTCAGGCTCGCTCAGGCATCACAGCCCACGTGGCATGGAATGGTGCATATATTAGTATGCACCTTCTCATTCCAGAGAGGCTCATCAATATATGCACCTTCTCATTCCAGAGAGGCTCATCTGAATGTCGTAGGGAGACAAGAGAGGATCTGTAGTGTCAAGGCTAGTCGGTGCGGGAACGATCAGCTTAAGCGGTTACCAAGGCCTTCTGCGGCGAGATAGACTGGTGGCTCTTGGAGAGCCGGTCGAGCCAGAAATGTATTCTATGGGAAGCTTCTAGACACAACCGAGCCCTTTCCTCGGAACACTCGGATGCCTGCAACGTGTCAGGTACAAATTGAGTCACCAGTAATTTTCACAGATCAGCAGTTCCCCTCCCAATTTTCTTTCTCTGATCCGACAGGCCCAAATGCCAATTTGCCAGCACGACGATAGAATGGCATCTTCTGAGAAACCCTGTCTGCTGAACGTGCCAAAGGAAATAAGATGCAAGATATACCAACACGTCTTCAAATTGGAAATCGGCGGACATCTCTTTGGACCTTGGCACCAGAGAGCAGAGTCTGAGAACCGCAAGTACGTATGGCGCATAGTGCGAAGGCAATTCGAAAGGCTTTCCATATCATGGGTCAATCTTGGGTTGGCTTGCAGGACGACACACTTCGAACTCCGAGACTTTATGCATACTGGAACCGTGCTCAACAGCGCCGAAAATCGAACATGGAAAGTGGAAATGAGCCTTTGGACCATGACTGTTCCGCACGATGAGCACGTTGACCTTGGTCTTGATCAATTGACTTGGCAAAGCTTGCCATGTACTCCTGGAAATATGCGCACGTTGCGTCTCAAAATCTCTATCTCGAAATCGGTTCAAGCCATGGGGATATACGCCTGGCGTCCAGTTTATATGGCACATCGTGTACAATTTTTCCTCCACCAAATCATCAACAGTATACTCTACTGCGGCCCGCTGATGGATGTATACTCGCAACCTGCTACACCAATCCACGTCGAGACAGTGATAGTAGAAGTCGAGTTTGAGCCCGTTGACGCTGCGCCGACCAACGTCAAAGTCGAGTTTTGGACTGACAAAGATCGCCATGAGTGTATCAATGAATTGCGTGACAATTTCGGACGATCGAGTGCTGTAGGCTATGGCCTCATCGACAAACTGAAAATCGTCTCTGCATTTGGCACGGCGGGCTTAGGTACAATAGACCCCAAGCCTCATCCACATTGGCCACAACATTGGTCCAAAACTTATGGGAACAAACCATACTGGGGCTTGGCATGGCGGTCGCCGATGACAGTGAGGGTCGATACTGAGGAAGTCGAAGATGTCGATGGCTAGCCTACCGAATCTGAAAACCACTAAAATATTCAAACCCGTTGGAAAATCAAAGATACTCTGCTGTCTCTTCGAATTGGTGCGGTCGGAGCTGCGCTCAAGCACTAAACATGCTACATGCGCCTGTCTCTATCTCTGCGCCCTTAATCAAGTCATTAATCGCTCCTGCCCCTACGAAAAGGTCCTTGAGGTCTTGGCTACCTCAGCCTGCGCACCTCCGTCCTGGCCATCAATATTCTGGTCGACTTCCTGCTTTTACGACTACTCCCTATATCTTCGACCTGATCACCGCTTCCACGTCTGGCCATTATTTTCCTAGCCCTCACCTGATGCCCCGTTAGCTCGAACAGAGTTTCTGCAATGTTCTGCCATCTAGAACCGCTCAGAAAGGATGGCGTCCTCGTGGACAGGTCGAGAAATGATCTGTTTGGAGACACGCAATGTGAGAGCACTTTACGACGGATTCGTTGATATTGCTATAGCTCGCAGTCAAGTTTGCACCACGTATGATTCTCAAGAGCAGTGGAACCGAGGATCTGCGGGAGATTTCGACTGAACGACTCTAACCACGTACTGGATTTGGGAGGAGCAAAATCAAGAGAGGCGATTAAACCCTCATCATCGTATCGTACATGATCCGCAAGTAAGCCAATCCTTTCGGCAGGAATAAAGGGTTCCTTGCCGACGAAAGTGGATGGCAATGGTCCAATACGAGTGAATTCGGTGTCGAAAACTTCAGTTTTACAAGAATAACGAGCCCGACTGCACTTAAAAGAGACTACCTACAAGTGACACATCAAAACCGGTTCGAGAGAAATTTGAGATGACCGCGAAGCAGAATAGTGATATTTTCGAATATGGAGTCGTCACTCTTTCAATATTCCTCTCAAAACAACATATGAGAGATAGATGCAGGGCACTTTGTAGACGCTGCTGTTTGGACCGAGCGACTATTTCGACATATTCTTGCAGAGTACTGTTAGGTGCTGTTCTATCTGATCAAGGTTCCACGGCGTCATTGTTGCGAATTCTGGGCTTGCAAAACTGGCCTGCTGACAGATCGTGATGGCCTTTTGACATGGCTGAGGCAGGATGGTGCGCACTTTACCGTACCACGCAGAGAGGTGATCTTGCAGAGCTTGCGGCGAAAGCTGGTTGCCGCTCTGGTATGCTTGTGAATCCTGGTCGAGCCATAGTTCGAGAATGGCGATACCAAGTATGAGAAGCATCACCTGCGAAGACGCAGATACTGCGCTGTGCTAAGGGGTCAGCACGCCATCGCAAACCGAAACCCTCGCTACTCACCTTGAAGGTAGTACTTGGCTGAACAATTCTCTTCGGAGATACACGGGTGATTCGTAAAACGTTTGACCTGGTTTCATCAAAACTCCAAAATCATCCTTGATGTAGTGGTTGTCGAGGAACGGACTGCCAAAAAGGGCTCTGGTGTAGCTGGCGATGGTGAATGCGAGCTGAACTCGAATTTCAATTAGGTAGCCTTTGCCGATGAAGGAGGAGATACTTTCGAGCTCAGATTTGGTGTCCATCAAGTCGTATCGCTGCTTGACTGCGGGCTCGCACGGACCGCTGAGGCAGTCTTGAGCAGTGAGATCTAGATGCATCTCTAGACAAGGCACCAGCCTACTCGATGATATGAGGGGCTGCAAGTCGGTTACATGTTGAGGTATTGCTCCGGTCTTGTTGAAAGTTTGTCTCCTATGGGCATCCGAAACGTGGAAAACGACTCGCTGCCAGCTGGTACTTTTTCGCAAGGCAACATGATATCTGCTGACTATGGATTAGTGGCCCATTCGGCCTCGCTGTCCGAGGTTTGGATTTCACATTCTGGCGTCCAGTTCACCGCAGGGTTTATCCCAGGATGAGGATAGACCTAGTGCCATGACTAGTGGCGAGTTGCCCCTTACAGATTGTGTCGTACGGTCCAGACAATGGTACAACGCCTCCAGATGGCTTTTAATCCGTGATGATTGAGCCGAGGAGCTGATCGTATCGTTCTTTTCTTTGTCCTTCCTCGCCTTGGCGTTGAAAAGTAGTTTGGACTGTAATTCGGTAATGCGATGGCCCAGACCTTTCAATGACTTTTCGAGGCGTTTACGGTAGACAACATACCGGACACGAGCCAGAAGACCATTCAAGTCCTGGTCTGGAGCCGGCGCATTTCTCAGAGCCTGTAACAAGTCGTCGCTCGACCGCTGTGCCAATCAGCTATACGAGCTCATAGTATACGGTACGTACTGACCAATTCACTCATGGATGCGAGGCCCAATTGGACCACGAGTCCTTTCAACTCCTCGTAGTAATCTATCAGCAGCCTTTGAAAAATCGACCACAATTCTCCGTGCTTCTCCTGCAAGTTCTGCAGCATCTCGGCGTATTTGTCCTCGTGCCAATCCTGCTTTAGGAATTCGTGGAGGTCGTTCCTCCCATGTTCTACTTCTGAGGTCCCAAGTAGAAAGTAGTCCGTAAGTGTCTCCAGATCACGTTGGCGGTAATCGAGCAACCTTTGGTGCTTTTCAATTTTCATCTTCCAGCCACGGAATGCAGCCACATATTCAGCTGAATCGGAGCATCCCTCCAGGATTTTGATACAGATTGGAATTGCACTGAGGACGACGCCTGCTACTCCCATCTTCTCGCGCTTGAAGGAGATACGCAACAAGCAGCTTGCTTCCATGTCGTTCAGCTCAGCCTTGCCAAGTGTTGAGCCGACGGAGCAGAGACCCCCCTTCTGCGGGACACGCCTGCTTTGCAGCGGCCAGCACATCATGCATCGAACGGCCAACGCCACAATCAGCTTTCTTATTCATTTGGTCGACCTGACAAGGAATAATGTTCGTGCAAGATAGGCGTCCAGACTGACATTCGCTCTACACTTTTGATGGCCTACGGATCACAGGGTACTTGAGACAACGGCAGTGGGATCGCGATGCTCGCTGGCAGCTGAAGCAGGCCAATGAAAGGCTTGGAAGAGGTGCTAAGCTCATGCAAGCCAGTCAGGCTGTGATATCATCAACCAATGGTAGGTCTTTCCTTTTTGACATGTGGTTGACGCATGAGTTACTTTGTGATGCGGTGTCAGCCTCGCTGAGAAGGAGCTCTTACTGTCCAAGTGACCATGTAATAGACCGATCATCTTCCTTCATTATTCAACAAAACAAGAGCAGAAATCGCAACAATCGCTACTGATGTCTAGCGCTAGGTCTCGTGCCGAGGCGTGTCTGTCGCTGTTCACACATATCATTGATTTATATCGAGGCGCTCCTGCCGATGACCTGTGGGCGGGGACCACAGAGAATTCATGGATAAATCATAGGGCTCGTCTCAGACTGTGGACTGCAGATCTGAGTTCGCTCGAGATCGATCTCGCACGCGTGCAACAGCCTTTCGAGCGAGCGTTACATACGGCAGGAATTCCTGATATCATCCAGGACCTGGAGGAGAACTTGTCAGAAGGCGAGCCGATATGAAGGGTTCTGATGTGAGAGCCCGCTGACGTGCGTAGTTCTCGCCGTTGCTAGAGGCAGTCGCTTGCCACTAGAAAGCCAAGAGGCTCTCGGTTCTACTCCTGCCGAACACTTATCTTCCGAAGACTCCGAAGACTCATCCCTGTTTTTCAAAAGTGGTGAAGATTTTCTCGAGATACCTGAACGGCTTGAAGCCATTGAAGAGGTGATCGACTGTCTCTTCAGAGCTTCAATCTCGCAGTTTGACCGGCTCTTGCTTCTCCAGAGCGCCAAGATAAGTCGTCCTTCTCGGCCTCAGCGCTCGGAGCAACAAGTCATGGACAAAGGAAAAGGCAAAGCGGCACGGATTCTACTCAGCAGCCCTATCACTACCTCGAACACGGCAGGTCAGATCATCGCTGCGGCACGGTCATTCCCGTCTGAGGCACCTTCTCGTGGAGTCAATCCAACACTGGCAGACGATCGCTCTGAAAATCTGATAGGGAGAGAGGCACCGATTATTGTTGCTGCAGACTTTGGTGAGAGCTCACCAGTAGCTGCCCGCGCTGGCAGCCGATCACCAGGATCTCATCATTTGCGAGAATCGGATCGCGCAAGATCCGACGAGAATCTTGGATCGAGCGATATCCCATATACACAATTTTTTGCAGGACGTGGTGGAGGAGCTGCTGTCGGCTTTGGTGCTGGCGGATCAGGAATGCTTGTTGCAACAGGCACGGGTGTCCGTGGTGGGCCTAACACATTTTCAAGCTACACACCAGCCTACGAGAATCGCGTCTCGGTACCATTACCCCAGAATATTTCTGTTCTATCCGAAGAATCACAAGGTGGGGAAACAGTGCTTCCGTCCCGCTGGCAGAGTACGGGGGCGGCGCGGTCGACCGAAAGTGTACGTTTCGAAGTCCGACCACCAGAATTCTTCCAGGACGGTCGCGTTTTCGCGCTTCGGTCGGATGGCAGCATCGTTGGTCCTGTACCTACAGAGCATCTTGACCCTGTGTCCGTTGAAGGGAGCGCTATACCTGTGTCCATGTACGTAATGATCGAAGCAAACCCCGAGGGCCAACACATTTCAGCGCTGCCTATCTCTTCTTACGGAGGCAACGGAGTGGGAGCAGCCGGCGTTATAAAGCATGAGCACGGTATCGTTTATACTGGTAAAAGAGAACCAGATCCAAGGCCCCAGGAAGAGCCTTCGAGAGGCGAACATGGGATGATGCCAAATGCCCTTCGGGTCGTGCAGAATGGTTTTGCACATCGACTTGACCCGATGTCAAGAATCAATTATGGCCAGCCAACGCAGATCCCAATAACTACTCCGATCTATGACATCGGCAGAGTCCATGGGGACGATAGAGGGAATCTTATTCAACAGTACCTCTTCGTGCAACGGCAAAAGAAGCAAGCAAGAGCACTTGGAAGGCAGGAGAGCCTGCGCGGAGAAGGTACGCGCGGAGAAGAGCCGCACACAGTCGGATCGAGCAGAGACGAAGCGGGATACTATCGGAGCCAATACCAGAGAATGATACAGAAAGGGATGCCTAAGATAGCGGCTTTACAATATCTAGTAGCAGGGTACCAAAGAACGCGTTCTGGGATGCCGTGGGAACAAGCCTCAGAACACGTGCAGCGTATGCTACAAAGCTCCGAGGGTTCACGCGGAGAAGAGTCGCGCAGAGAAGTCCCCCGCAGAGAAGAACAGCACAAAGAAGAGCCGCCTACAGACGAACCGAACAGAGACGAAGCGAGACACTATCAGGCCCAATTCCAGAGACTGGTACAGAAAGGCCAGCCTGAAATGGCCGTTGTACAACATCTCGTAGCAGTGTACCGTAGAACTCATCCTGGACTCTCGTGGGAGCAAGCCTCAGAGTGTGTGCGACGTATTCTGCGGGCCTATGATGGCAGAGTTGTGTTGTAATGGCTATCGAATTTCAAGATCAGAAATGTGTGAAGCTCATTTGCATGCTGGAGCACGACACACAGAGCACGACTATCACATTACAGTTTGATCACAACTGGAGAGTCCCAATGACCTCGTCAATATCAGCGTATCAAGGGAGGTAGCGCACGATCGATCAAGTTGAAGGTTCAAATCATGACTTCGTCTTTAGTGTCATGCGAGTCAGAAATGAATAATACACCTGGCTACGTACCTAGGTTGTTCTCTCATCGTAAAATGTTCCATCGCCCCATCGAAGAGACACCAAATTCGAGGCTGAGTTCTCGTCAAAGCCCGTGACACGAAAAACGATGTGCGCTAAGACTAGTCAATCTGGCACAAATTTTGTCCAAGCCTGGGACAATTTGAAGAACGGGGCATGAAAGCGATTCCTACTGGAAGGAGGAGCATGGAAAGCAACAGTTGCTTTCATCGATTTCGATGCTAATGGAGATGATGATCTTGCTTTTATGTCTTGTGTGCGTTTATGAGATGCTATAAGGCACAATGTTTTGTTGATGCAAAAACCGGATCTGATGCTGTCTATCTCGCTTAGATTTGCAGCTGTGTAATCTTGTGCATACTCTATATCTTAAAAACATTGATGCTCTTAATTTCATGTACAACGCTCAAACTGCCCGCCTTTAGTTGCCGCAAAGGATTACCAAATCTACAGCACGTAACAGCACTGAAGCCTTATCCCAGCAAACAGGAAATCGGCCTGGAACAGATTCTATCTCAACTCAAACATCCGTTCTTCGATTTTCCTGTCGTGTCGGTATTCACGCACAGTCTTGATAGCTTCTCCATTCATCATGCCGTGGACATGACACTCGCCAATAAGTTCATAGGTGACTTTGCTAACAGCGGTCGTGCTCAAGTGCTGACGCGTTGGACAGCCCTCTGCTGGGCACCTCTTTGCAGATGGCTTGCCGTCGATGTATTAAAGAAGTATGACTGGCACACTCCAACCGTGTAAAATGCATGTGAGATCACCTCTTTTGGTGTACTCTGGAGCCAGTGCGAGGCGGACGCTGGTTCTTCTGTACTCTGTTTTGGACTGAGCTGCCATCATTAATGACATCGAAGTCTGTAGATCGCATGACCTCTCAATTGTGGAGTGATCAGATGGCTTCCGGAGCATAGTGTCGCGCCAGTCGGCAAGAGACATAGCACCCAGGTTCCTCACGTTACTAACGAAATCAGGTTGATTCTGATAGCCATCGCACTCTCGCAACAGTGCCCCGAGCTCCGGCTGTTTCGTGCGGAGGCGTAGGATGGAAGGAAATCACGCCTTGTCACTCAAAAAACGGATCACCATGACGTTGCCGTCATACAGATCAGGGGTTGCCTGTGGAACGACTCTGCGAGACTCTGACCGGCTGCACAGAAGCTTTTGACATTGGCACCACTCTGAATGCTTGTGTGTGTACAGGCAGATCAGAAGGAGCCAACAGCAACCAAATGTGTGAGCAATTCATGAGGTAACCCAAACATCCGGACAATGCATTCACGAAGCAGGTATGGATGTATACCTGCCACTACGTTCGGGTAATACAGTGCGCTTCAAGCGTGCGGCATACTTTATGGTCCACTTGTCAATGATCATCCACCACATTCCAACCCGCTTCCTGCATCTTCCTGATCCAGTCACCATTTGTATGGAAGACTTTCCATCCCTCGGGTGGAGTAGGGTTCTCAATGACATTCTTGGGCTTTTGTGGATGTTCCATTACATACGAGATGTCCTGCACAAGGTTGTGAGCATTAGTTTGCATTGGGGATATGAACATGCACTGGTATCGACTGCCAACACTCATCTCATCTTTAATCCTGATACGGTCTTTCATCGCCTCCAGATCGTCCCTGTGCATGCACATCTGCTCATACTGGAAATCGAAGAAAGGTTTGAGCTGACCCTCTTGCCACACCATGCTGTGTAGTTGCATTGATGGTCTGCACATCAATTCCTGGCGAATGATCTCCAAGCAGTGGCCCCAATGTATCCAGTGGATTGGATTTAGTCGTGACTCTTCACTGCTGGTGCCTTAGAAAACGGCCTCGCCGAAGCAAGATAAGTACTTACTAGTAATGATCAAAATTGTGATAGGCATTGCGGCGAAGGACATCGAGGCAGTGCATGATATGCGGGCCGTTCAGACTCATGAGGAACTTATTAGGGTCATCTGGCCACCGCACCACCACATCGACACGCCTGCCCATCTTCACAAGCTCTTCTCCCGTTACGAGCATATACTCTGGGTGTGATAGATTTTCCCATGCCGCGTCCACGGTTTCTGATGGATCTTGACGATAAATGTTGCACTCGTTGGCCCACAATGTATCACCGACCTTGACCTTATCGATACGAACTGCTTGGAACTCTTTGTACAACGGAGCTTCCTGTTGTCAGTGACATTCAGTCGACGGCGTTGAGTCTGGAGCACAGCACATACAATACATGTCTGCCATCATGAGACGCTCGCGCCATGGAGGGGCCTTATAGTACGCTCGCGTGCTGAGGAATACGACCAGCATAGTCTCAGACGCACAGACCACCTCGCTTAACGGCCCAATGAGCTGGCAAGCAGCGGCCTTTACGCGGTGGTCTAAGGGCGAGATTGAGGGTTTTGGTAGATACTGCGCAGCTTCGCTATACATTTTTGGTGTGTATACCGATTAAGGCACTTTTAGAGCATATACGTGCAGACGGTTATTTAAGGCCGGTATTAAAAAACCAAAGAGTGTAATATATAGTATTTAATGCGCTAAGTACGACTACGCCCTCTAAATCCTGCGTTCGACGCGTCTTTGTTGTTGTTTTT
>ANSM01004222.1:0-10524 GCA_000347735.1 Cercospora canescens BHU | reverse complement strand
GCTTCGTCGCCCGCCCCACGGCGAGGCATCCAGCTAGGTCCCAGCACGAGTCTTCCTCGACGCCCAGGCATTCAGCCGAGATCATCCTCACTCTCCGTCTCATCGCTTGCAGCGTCGACCGACAGCCTTCCAGCGGCGGCGAGGGTGCCCAATGGCACCAACTTGAAAGGCCAACTTGCCGCAGGACCGGCTCCCGATGTGGCGGACCCCATCGATGTGCTGGCACATATTCTGGGGTCCGTCGACGACTTGGGGCAGGAAACCGGCAACGACTACGAGGCTACAGCAACGGCGATCGAATTTGGCGCCTCGAGCCTCGCAGAATTCGCCGGTGCTCCGTCAGATTCTGTGCCGACTCGCGAGAATGGCGTGAACGAGAATGCTAGCGTCCTGGACGCGGAAAAGGAAAAGGAGAGATTTGAAGACCTCCACAAATCCATTGTCGCCTGCGATGAAGTTCTGAAATCTGTCGAGTCCTACCTCACCAGCTTTCAAGCAGAGTTGGCCTCGGTGTCCGCCGAAATCGAGACATTACAGAACCGTTCCACGTCACTGAACAACAAGCTCAACAACAGAAAGGCGGTGGAAAAAGTGCTGGGTCCTGAGGTTGAGTCGTGCAGCATACCACCTGCAGTCGTGCGGAAGATCACAGAGGGCGCCGTGGACGACCAATGGCTCAAAGCACTACAGGAGCTTGAGAAGCGGTCGAAGTCTATGGACGCGAAGCTGAAGGAGGGCAAAAGTATGAAAGCTGCCCAAGACATCAGACCATTCCTCAACGACGTATCTACAAAGGCAGTCGAGCGAATACGAGACTATGTGGTTGCCCAGATCAAGGCACTCCGGTCGCCGAGCATTAATGCCCAAGTCATACAACAGAACAGCTTTCTGAAATACAAGGATGTTTTTGCGTTCTTGACTCGGCAACAACCACAGCTTTCTGAAGAAATTTCTCAAGCATATATCAACACCATGCGTTGGTACTATCTACACAACTTCACGCGGTACAGGACTGCACTTGAGAAGCTGAACGTCCACGTCATCGATCAGACGGAAACAATTGCAGCTGACAGTGGAGTAAAGCGAGGTCTCAAAAGCGCTGCACCGCATGATGCTTTTTCGCTTGGTCGTCGCAAGGACATTTTGCGTAGCGGGAACGACTCTGCTTTGCCATCGTTTGCGGCCGAAGATGACAAGGGCACGCACTATTTGGAAGTGCCGTTTCGTACATTGAATCTGGCCCTCATTGACAACGCCTGTGCCGAGTACTCATTCCTCACCGAATTCTTCTACAAACAGCCTTTCCACGCCAACAACCGGAGGTTCAATGAAATCTTCCAGCCAACATTTGATCTCGGTCTGTCGCTGACGAAACAACTGATAGACGGCTCCTTCGATGCCTTGGGCGTGCTGACCTGCATTCGTCTGTCGCAGCATTTTGCCTTCGAGTTGCAACGCCGAAAGGTCCCGGTCGCGGAGTCATTTGTCAACGGCACCAGCATGCTACTGTGGCCGCGCTTTCAGCAAATTATCGATGCTCACTGCGAGTCGATCCGCAAAGCCACCGCCTCACTGTCTGGCAAGCCTGTCGGGTCAGCGCTGAGCTTGACCAGCTCGGCTGGCACCGCACAAACCACGGCGCCTCATCCAGTGACGCAACGATTCGCCAACTTTCTGCAAGCCATTCTGGCGCTGAGCGGTGAAGCGGGTGACGATGAGCCACTGTCGAACAGCCTCATCAGACTACGTAATGAGTACGAGACATTTTTGGTGAAAGTTAGCAAAGGCATTGCGGAGGTCAGGAAGCGCGAGAGGTTTCTGTACAACAATTACTCGCTGGTCTGCACGATCATTGGAGATACTGAGGGCAAGCTAGCGGACGACGTGAGGGAACACTTTGTGAACCTGAGAGATACTTTGGGGGTAGATACGTAGGTGGCAATCCTGCCATTCGCATGTCTGGTCCAGCGGCGTGAAAAGCAGAGCACTCGGTCCCGGTGGCGAGCACGAATTCATCTTGATTATGGGTCACAGAGTTCGAGTGCGATTTTTTGGGGCGCAAGGTCCATATTGCGATCAACTATTCTTTGGATGATGTTTCGTGAACACGCCCATCGCAGTCTCCCTCATCTATGATGATATCGATGCAGTCAGACCGTCAGCGAGCCATATCGCCGAACAGAGCACTGTCTGCGGTGCAGCTGAGACCTATTAAAAGAATTCGGATCCAATACCCTTCCCATGAGCCTGCTCAGTGGCGTGCTTTTGCACTGGAGACATTTCCACACGCACCAAGATGAAACCGCCACCTTTGTAAATCGATCTCGTTCAGGATTGAGACAGCCACGTCGTGGCGTCCGCACCTCGTGAAGCACGACCATCTTCGCGAATACTCGTGCTCATGTCGTGTATCTGTAATCCGGATGTCTGTAGCCCAGGCTGCTGGGATCTACGTCTCGCAGTCTGTACTCCCTCTGGCCACTCTGGCGGGCGGCGTCTACATGCACACATTAGCGCTGTACTAAGACTTCGATCATGGCCACTTAGATAGCTCCTGGACATGAGACGGGTCATACGTACTCTCCCAACGAATGTACAGAATGTTTCCGAGTGTCAGGATCAAGCTTAATCCGATGGCTCCGAGGTTGATGGCGTGGCCAGTGGTATATTCAGGGCCGTCTTTGGCGAGGTAGGTGAATGTAGCCACGAAAGCGCCTTGATCACATTAGCAACGGTCGCCACACCCTCTTTGCAGGGAATTTCTTGCACATAGCCATACCGCAATTTCCGATGGCCACTTGAAACCCAAGACCCGTAGCTTTGGTGGTGTGTGGTGCTAAGTTGTTGGACAGCCAGGCTAGTACGAGCGGCGAGCACGGAAAGGCTCCCACAGCCACGAAGAAGGTCCCTGCGTATTTGACCGCATTCTTATCACTCGCTAGCTGCATAATGTACCCGACAGCGGCAAGCAGAAGTCCAACGCCAATCAGTGGTCCACGCATTTTAATTCGATCCGAAAACCAAGCGAAGGCCACTACAGAAAGAAAGGCCAGGAAGTTAGGTGGGACAGTGAATAGCTGTGCTATCACATTCGTATAACCCAGACCTTTGATAATGGTCGGCAGAAAGAGCGAGTAACTGTAGATCGGGACGAGAATCAGAAAGAAGTTGAACGACATGGCGATGGTGTTGACATTCAACAGCGCAAATCGCACCTTGTGAGTCCAAAATGTCAGTATCTGATGTCAAAATCATGCAGAAGTATAATATGCCTACCTCGTGCCAGTTGAAATGTTCTTCGTCCACCTTTGCCGAAGTTGAGCCTCCCAGGTCGTGGCTCAGCATGCTCGCAGCGATATATTGCTCATCTGCGCTCAAGAACCTGGCTGTGCTGGGGGTGTTCGGCAGGAAGAAGAATGCCACCATGGCGACGAGTACAGTTATCGCACCTTCGACGAAGAATATCCACGGCCAGCGTTTATAAGAGCCATACTCAATCTGCGCCAGGCCAGTCGCCAATAGACCACCGAAGGCTCCAGAGAGTGGCGCTGCACAGTAGAACACACCCAGACGGAACATGAGCTCGTGGCTAGAGGCACCAAAGATGATGGTATTAGTAGATGCCTCGAGTGCAAGAGACCTTGTCAAGCACTTACCGTCGATAAAACATTGACAAGTAGAGGATGATTCCGCCGAACATACCTAGGCTTGTTGTTAGAGGGCAACCATCTTTGAGAACAGCTGTCTTATGCTTAGAAGCATTTTGTAGACTGCAAGTCTCGACTTACCGCCCTCGCAGGCTCCTAACAGCATGCGGCATACTATTAAGCCGGCGTAGTTGGTCACGAACCCAATGCAAGTGCCCACAATGCCCCATGCTATCGCGAGTAGCGGTAGATATCTACCGCCACCGACAACTTTGAGAAGCCAATTGCTTGGAATATCAATGAGGACGTAGAGAATGTAGAATACTGTCAAGCTGACGTTGTATCGATTGCCAGTAAGGTTCAGATCATCGATGAGGCCATCAATCTTCGCGTTTCCTGGGAATGATGTGAGCCAGGATTACTCTGCAGTTCTCCTCCTCTACACCTACCGATATTGCTTCGATCAATGAAAGCCAGGAGCCAAAGCACGAAGATCCACGGCAAGATATGCAAGTCAAGTTTCCTGACGAGTCGTTTCTCAACCACGGGGTCTCCAATGTACGTCCCAGTCAAGTGCGACGCCGCTTTCTCCTCCAGCTGCTCCGAGGTGGCTTTGCCGTCGACTGAAACCATTGTGATCCTGGGAAACGAATGGCAATGGAACAGAATGGCAAGAAACAGATGAGGAAAAGCTCAGTGGTCTTCCTATGCTTGTCCCTCCACCGGCAAGCTTAGCCCTCGGTCGGACACGCCACCGTGCGCCATGGTCGTTGAGGGTCTCACGGCTGTCAATCCGTCCCGCGCGATCCTTCGTAGGCTCGCCTAAATGTACACCGCGAGACCAAGTCCGGAAAGCCGGGGCAGGGTGCCTACGATACAGGGGAGGCGATTCGGTCTGGTTTTCCCGCGAAAGCATGTCGACTCGCGTGGAAGACAAGTGCGGGACGAGCTCCGCGCACGTTGCTCGCCAGGATGGAGGCGGGAGGACAGCATTTGTGAAAAGGTTCAGCCTATTACAATATCTGTTCAGTTGATGACACCAAGTGGGGAGCGTCCACGGTACCCCAAGACACTCCGCAGAGAGCTTGTGGGGTGCCGAGAGAGCTTGGCCTTGAGCGCCGAACATCCGGTCGGACCACACAAGCAGCTCCTCCTCCACCTCCGTCCATCACTTGCACCATGGCAGAGTTCGACCAGAACAACTCCCGCTGGCGAGCAATCACATCCCGAGACCCTGACGCTCACTTCAGCTTCCTCTACGGTGTGAAAACCACGAGGATCTACTGCCGTCCAACATGTACTGCGCGTGTGGCACGGAGAGCCAACGTGTTATATTTCGACACACGGGAAGCGGCGGAAGCAGAAGGCTTCAGGCCATGTCTCAAGTGCAAGCCTCACGAATCGTTTCTTGGCCAGAAAGAGCAGCTCGTGCTCATGGCACTTGGTCTAATCTGGGACAACAAGAACGAGGCCGCCAAAAAACTAAGTCTCCAAGAACTAGCGAATCATTTGTCGGTATCCCCCAGTTATCTCTGTCGAACATTCAAGAAGTCTATGGGCTGCACGCTGGGAGAATATGTCAGGCAATTCGAATCACAAAATCCGCTCCAGCTGCAGAACAGCGGGTGCACTCGTGCAGTAGTTGCGGGTCCGGCCTCGAGTCCTGCAGTCTCTGAGCTCGAAGCAGACGAAAACATGACTTCAGCAGATGACGACTTTGTTCATGACGAATGGATGCTATCCGATCTTGCGTTCACGACGGATCGTCTGATCGAGGACTTTGACATACAAAACTACGTGCCTGCTCGAAGCTGAGCGTTGGTCATTCCCAAGTGGAGGATGCAAGGAGAACAATGCACTAAACATGAAGAAAATGACAAGTAGTTTGTTTTGTGAATCATTTCATTGAAATCTACTGTCGAAATTGCTAAACAGAGGCTCAGGTATCTCTAGCTGGCGCGACCTTATGATAAGCCCGCATGCCGCCATCAAGATCCATTGTAGCATCAGGTGCATCATTACTCCCGAACGACGACATCGCTCAAGACATCATGGTCGGCATAGCTTCCATGATTGTGACAGTCTTGTAGACTTCGACGGCCGTTGGAACCTCGATGGTGATGATGCTTGGAGCCTGCGTGGCGGGGGCAACTGAAGTCAATGGGGCTGACTGGGTGAGGCCGCCAAGGGTTGATGCAGGCACCTTAGACGAGACCGTAGTGGTGCTGGCGGTAGACTTTGTCGAGTTTAGTTCTGGATTGCACAAACCGTACTCGATTTGACATCCCACCCCAGCGTACGCCGCATCGTAGTAGGAGCCACAGTAGCCCCATGGTCCACAGCTGTCTCCGAAAAGACTATTCTTGCACGTCTGCCCAGTCTTGCCGCCGCAGAGTCCTTGGTTGGAGATCTTGAGGTCTGTGCGAGGAAGAAGGGGACGAGTTGTCGCAAACTCGGAACAGTTGTGGAGAGTCGTTGTGTTGAAGAATGGCAGGGCAAGCGCTTGGGAAAGCAGCCCCGCGAAAGCCAGGAAGACGACAGCGAGTTGGAACATCTTGCTTATCGTAAATGTTGTGTTTGTGTTTGCGTTGTGATCGTTGGGTTGCAGTGTATCTGTGTCACTTGCGAACTTCTAGGTTGAGTGGTTGGAAAAAGAAAAATGGGAGAAGGTGCGCATGTGTTTATATGGTATTGGTGAAGTATACAGTGATTGTGCGTAGTATTTTACCGGGCGTGAAGTGCACGGCCAAGTGAAGGGCTAACGTATCACTTGTTTAGACAACCAGATTGTGACATTCATAGTCGAGAAAGTCCAATGAACAGAGACGAGCAAACAAGCAGGACTGCGGGCGGACACAAAGAACATGTAAGCTATACTGATATTCTTTGTTCATTCCAGAATTGGGTTCTTTGGACGTATACAAAAGTCTTACTTACCGGAGCAAAGCGCAGGCTCTTATTCTCTCTGGTCGGTGCGTTGGCGCATTTAGTCCGAGGCATTGCTGCTCATGGGAGAAGACGCTTCACGTGATGTGAGCATGGACTCGTTCATTTGTAAATCCGCGATGGGAAAAATGGCTAGGGAACGTTGAGGCATGTGACGATCATATTATTGACATCAAGATTTTGCTATACTATGCTATAGTACAGTCCGCCACGACCCGGATCTAGAGACGGAACTGAGGATTTCGATAATCGGCCCTAAGTCGAACGCTATGCCACACAAGAAGACCTGACCTCACCTCACCTACTCTCGTCTCCACTGTTTGACTTCCTTCTGTGGAGGAGCGTATTCTTACCTACACGACGAACATGTGGTCTTGTTTTGTAACCACTTGCGGATGCCCGCCTCATAGTGATACCAGTGGCCACATGGGAGACAGTCTACAGGGTGTTCTCGCGGAACGTTCTCGAAGCAGATCCCGGCGAAGTGTCGATTCGATGGCGGAACATTTTCGAGGCCACTCGGTCAGTGCTCTACGGACGATTCTAGCAAATTCCTGAGATGAACAGAAGTCAGTCGAAGCTGCAGTATGCGGAACTCGCTATCCAGCCTGTCGTGCTCGCGGACAAACTGGCGATTGAGCTTCACGATCCGTCGATTGACAATCAAGTCATGAATTGGCCCGCACAGGGTTTTCAAGGTTGGATGCGATGTCCTTAGCCCTTGCTCTTTGATGTCTTGAGCTTCGTAAAGGCGGTCTCGCTTCTCCCACACAACTTGTGCCAGATCTATTATCTGCGCCACTCGAGCTTCAGGGGTTCTTGCACGCACTTCAAACTGACGAGTCGTGGCGCTGGAAGGCATATGTCCAACACCACGGCGAGCACACAATTGGCGTATCGCACCGGTGTTAGCAGACGCTGTTGCAAATTTCGGAAACAGAGGGGCAATATGTTCTTTTCGTTGGGTAAAGGTGAGAGGATGGAGGAGATTGGTCTTCTCGAACAGCAAAGTCGAGTACCGACAGGGGATATACCACTGGTCGAGAGCGAACAAAACCATGTTAGCACAATGCTTTTGTCTCTGATCCTCGACCTGGAAGAAATCCAATATCGTTCCGCGCGGCAGAGACAAAAGAAAAGAACAAAGGAAGGTGCATTGTGGAAGAGCAATGGGACACCCACACTGCACGGGTCGTTTCCGAAGTCGGTGCACCGTCGCATATGTCGTGCAATCCGTGCCATATTTTGTTGACCAAGTTGATAGCTGCTGTAGCGAGTAGCGCGTATCTTCTCTAAGTGAATGGCGCTGTGCGCACGACCCCGAGATCCTTATTTTCTAGTGAATGGTGTAGGCGGCAGCTGTTTGCTAACTACTAAAACATGCAGTATCTCCTTATAAAAGTTGAACCCCAAAGAGCCACTCTCCTCAGACAACGATAGCGCGCGACTGGCCAATTCATCATCCACGACGGGAATTACCGACATGGACATCGAGCAGGTGGACTTGCATTCCATCGATGTGCATCTACCGTCTTTCGACCGGGTTCGAACCATTCTAAGGAAAAGACAACAAGAAGGCAAACAGTACGCAACATCTTACTTTTTGAGTGCGTTGAAAGAGTGCTGGATGGAGTACGACAGAGTCCTCACGCAGTATGGTGACCGCCTTTCTGGGCCCGATTTGCAGTTGCTGAAAGACGAGGTCGCATCCCTTGAGGAATTGATCCGAGCTGAAAAAGAGCGACAAGACAGAGAGCTAGAAAAGCGAGCGAGCGAGCAGACTCGAACCTCAGATTCGCCTTCTGTGAGCCCGTCATCTTCGCTGGAGTCAAAGCGGTTATTAGAAAGTGTACCTCTCTCTACGTGGCCAGAGGTTCCCAACTCCTGAGCGTCGTAAATTGGCATACTACCGCCGCAGAGACTTGTGTGATACATAAGCACTGATACTTCCGGCGAACGGTTGTTGGAGGAAATTGAACCTACCTTGATGTACAGCTTCTCGGAAAGTGGTCATAACGAGCTCAGATCGATAGTAACTCGCGAGCTATCGTTTTAATTATCGAATCGGCTTGCATAGTAAGCATTCTTGGAGTGGTGCTGTGAAGGATCATTCGGCGTCTGAACCAATAGCTGAGCTGTCCAAATGCCCGCACGACTTGTTACATGTCCCCACTGAGTCACAATAGTTCATTCAAATTGTGTCACCCCGTCAGCTATAATCGAAAAGCCCACCCAATACGGTGCAAGATCTGCGGATCTTTCATACTTTGTGTCGTTGAGTCGAGTAAGAAATTGTTTTGAGCGGTTGTAGACCACCCCATGAACCGAGCAAGGGTAATTGCTGTGAACATTGATGTTGGCTAGAGGCTCTTGATCTCGAACGTTCATTGCTCGATCCTCAAGGTCCAACGTGGCAGCCGGATATGTATTCCGATTTGTGCTGAATATCTACTCGTAGTCAATCAGCCTGCGAGCTTCGAAACCTTTACGACGCAGCGCATTGCAATATATTCTGCCAACGCTGCAAAGCACAAGGCGCTATCGAAATCGCAACTTTGCCACGTACGAGCGACATGTTTCCGATGCATGCGGATAAAAAGTCTCAGACAAGGAGAAAGGATGACGCCCGATGTTGCAAGCTAGCGAGCTTCTTGACAGTGTCGCTTCTCCTCATTGAGAACATGGGTTCAGAAAGGTCAAAGCCATGGGTGCCGGCGCTCTGCTACATGTACATAGCTCATGATCGAGTCACAAACCGTGGGGATCTTCCAGATTCCAGAGTGTGGACAGGACTGCTGCCGAGCTTCGCCCTTCAGGTATTGAGCAGCTCTGATTTCGAATGTCATTTTTGCATCTGCGACGATGCCCGTGCTTATTAGCGCGCTCTTTGCACGTCTACTGAACGGCCCTCGATCAGAATTCAGCAGCAGATTCTCTTTGCCTCTGCGAAACGAGAGGTCGTTGCAAGGCCTGGCTTCAGCTGGCGGATCACGTGCAAGTCTCAGTGAAGCGCCAATGTACTGTGCCGCATCGTAGCATACGCGAGTTAAGAGCTCAAGACCTTTCTTTAGCAACACTTGCAACACGCACAGCCACTCGCCTCAAAGCTTTGGATCATAATTTGAACGAGTGAAGCTCTGTTGCACCGAAACGACGTGACAGAATCGCAGGCCTCTGAGCTTGGGGAGGACTCTGCTGTGCTCTCGCAGCGTTTCAACACTGGGGCGCAGCAAGTAGTGCGCTCGCTGCGGCCTCCCTAACAGCAAGTCAGATATATCTCAGGGCACGCTACTTCCGGTAAGCGCGAGGACGCTCTCTCTTCTCTTCAGAAATTTTCAACGATGAACTTCCATCAGGCTTGGTCCCCGACTTGGAATGCAGACAAGATCATGTGCATATCACCTGGGTGCATGGAATGCAGTGGAGTGACGAAAAAGGGAGTCCAATGTCAGAACCCCATCAGCAAATATAACAGGTCTTGTGCTGCGGTCCTTTTAGAGCAGATCCCTGCCATTTCTCGCAACCCGAGAAGGCTGCAAATGGTTCTCGAATATCTTGCTCGCTGTTTGCTATGTCAGCGCTATCACGTCAAAGAACGTTCGCAGTGGACCGAGGTGATTCGAAAATGGACATATCGCATCGTGCGAGCCAATGAACAAGACTTCCGGTCCAGAGCCCAGTCTTCGAAACCAAGTATGCCAGAGCAGGAGCAGGAAAGCAAATCTGAGTTCGCCAATGCATATACTCCGAATGAGTCTCAGAGAACGGAGGCGCCGGAGTCGAAGAGGGCTGGGACGGCTGCACAGGACGAGAAGCAAAGGCGTGAATTTGAGCGCCAACAAGAAGCCAAACGTCAAGCAAAGCTTGAGCGGGAGCGCCAGAAGGCAGAAACCAAAGCCCGGGGGGAGGAAGAGGCCCGGAGGCGCCAGCA
>ANSM01004215.1:0-11915 GCA_000347735.1 Cercospora canescens BHU | reverse complement strand
TATAAAGTACCAATATCTTTTGCATTACTTGATAAAAATCAACGTTCTCATCGCATTGATATATCAAAGGTTTTTTTTTTATTTTTCCTATCTATATCAATCGTATTAATTACTTAATATAAAATATATATCATACATAATAACTATACAAAAATCTTTTTCACAATAAATATTATTTTCCATTTATTTTTGTACGATTACACGAGGTAAATAGATAATATAATTTAAAATTTTTATATTATTATGATTCGAACATAACAACTTATGAAGCCCAAGAAGGTAATATTTAAAATAAATAGGTAATTATATTTAAAGCTAATTACAAATTTAAGCTGTTAGTTTATTATGATTAAAACTATAAAAAGTAATAATCCGTGTTTATTAAAATAATTTTAGTATTTATAAGTGTAAAATTTAGTTATTAATATAATTAGTACTTTGTGTCTGAAAATATCAAAATTATTTAAACCAAAGCCTATACAATTGTTATTACACAATTCGTAATGTTGTATTACGTATATTTAAGAGTATACTAAGATAAACTTCGTGCCTATATGCATTCAGCACTTATTTATAACTAACGTAGCTTTATTGCTGTGCCTGTTTTTCTCTAAATTAAGTAACATTTAAAGTAACCGTAGATACCATGTAATAAACATTATCCACACCATAATGGCGGCCATATAATACGGCGGCCATATCAGGCGCTATTCTGCTTACTACGTATCAGTTTTCGGATTATTAATTACTATAAGACAACAAATAAACCAGAGGTTAACATACCCAACTCCTTTCGTACGAAGGGGCTATTCTTGTTTTACTCTAATTACTTCTAGAAGATAGAAACCATACTGTCTCACGACGTATTTAACCCAGCTCGTGTAGCTCTTTAACCGACGAACAGTCGTACCCTTCATGATTCTTGCATTCATGTGGATGAGCTAAGCCGACATCGAGGTGCCAAACTGCGCACTCAATTTGTACTCTCTGGCGCAATTAGCCTGTTATCCCTAGCGTAGCTTTTTCAAAAATCCAAGACCTTTCCTTTCTGCATCTTGTGATCGTATGCCCCGCTTACGCGACTGATAGACGTGTAAGTCAAACAGTAAAGCAAGGTTAAGCCATTAAACTTTAATAGTTATTTTAAAAATCATTTTTATTATAAATTTTTAATATAGCATTGTCACAATAATTAAATTATTAATTATTATGACAAAAACTAAAAATACTTAGAATAAAAACAAGTAAAACCTATATAAATTAACGGTTTATTAACATCTATTTTCCATATAGTTAAAACCTTACTTAAAAAAATATAATTAATCTAACTTAATAGAATAATAAGTGAATAAATTAAAAATAATCCATTACAAAGTAAATAAACGTAATGTATTAATACTAATTATTATAAACATGTTATAAACATAATATTAATACAAAATTACCAATTAAATTTGATAAATTTACAATTTTAACTTTGGATACACCCAGGTACTTTTTGTGGGATCTGTGCCCCGCATAAACTGTCCACTAGCAAATTTCTCCTTAATGCGTGTTTGTATCCTTCTTATTAGGTAATAAGGGAAATACATCATTGTTTTTCTTTTGGATAAGCGTTTGGGTAGTTAGAATAAGTAAAAGTTTATCTATATCAAACGGCCTAGTAAGATAGGCTATTATTATTCCTCACCGGTTACTCGTCTCTAATATAGGCTACATATTCTATTAACACCATTATTAATTAGTTTTTATGTAACGGTTGGTGCAAACGCTTAACCTATTCACTTTGAATTAATACATATTCTAACCCCCAATAATATAATAAACTAAGCAAAGGTATTTCACTATTATCTTATCAATAACCTTATATACTACAACTTGCTATATTATATTCAATTACTAGCAACAGTAAAGCTGCATAGGGTCTTCTCGTCTAACTAGAAGAAAACTGTATCTGCACAGTTATTCCAATTTCACTGAGACAATCATTGAGACAGCTGTTGTATCGTTAAATCATTCATGCAAAGACCGCATTTAACGGCCAAGGTATTCCGCTACCTTAGGACCCTCATCGGTAAGGCCGCCATTGATTGGGGGTTCCTTCAAAACCTAGCTTTTTTATTTTACTAAGAAAATCCGTTAACCAGCCAACATCGGGCAGAAATCACACTCAATACTTTGATTTAAAATCTTATGCAAAGTGCTTTGTTTTAATTAAACAGTCGTACAACACCCTTTTATGTCTCCTCTTATAACTATATGATTATTTTTACTTATCAATAGATACACCTTAACGTGTAAAATGTCACCTATATGAGCATCTATTTTTTAAAAGTTCTTTTACCCTTTTAATAAATAAGAATTTAATCGTCCTAACCATGTATAATGGCACACCTTATCCCGAAGTTACGGTGTCATTTTGCCGAGTTCCTTAATGATTGTTATCTCAAACGCCTTTGTATACTCTACTTGCTTACTTGTGGTAGTATTTAGGTACGGTTAACCCAAGGAGGTAGTGGCTAATAGCTTACCTCCCCACTTGTGGTCTTATAAGCATTTTCCTGAACCTTTTTTACTATAAAGGTTTATACTTACAATATTACTTCATCGAAAGTAATATTAAGATTTTCCCATCGTTTAATCCTTTAGGTCAGATCAATAAACTTAGGGGCCGTTACTTTAAAAGCAATACCATAAGCTTAAGGCGAGGGGTCGACCCTTTTTCGTTACTCATGTCAGCATTATCACTTGGGATTATATTGTTTAAGATTTCTTATATTTATATTTATTTATATTTATGTGTATAAATACAAATAGAAATACAAATACTCAAAAAGCTTAAACTTAATTCATATCGATGATATAAATTCTAATAGTCAACCCAACGTTCCGCTACCCCATAAATAAAAATTAATTTTTATTTACGTACAAGGTTTCGGTATATTGTTTAGATCCGTTATATTTTCGGTGCGTTTAACTTTATTTTTTTTATAAACCAGTGCTCTGTTACGAGATCTTTAAAAAATGGCCGCTTCTAAGCCTATTTCCTGGTTGTATTTGAAAAAAACTCCCTTAATTTCACTTAACAATAATTTTGGAACCTTTAACTCTTGTTCTGGGCTGTTTCCCTTTAGACATACAACCTTATCGTACTATGTCCGACAATTTAATAATTATCATTGCCCTTCCGAGAGCAAATCCTCACTGATAAAATCTTCACGATCCCCCAATGTATACAAACAGATTTCGCATTTTTTACATGCAAAAATCAAAATTTGTCTGAGATCACAATTCTGTACCTGCAATGATATATTTTAAACTACCTACTTATATAGGTTTCGCGGAAAACCAGCTATCCTAGTCAGTTTTGTCTTTCACTAACTTACCACAATTCATCAGATATCTTTACAACGATAATCTGTTCGAGCTTTTATAACCCTGATCATGGTAAGATCACTAGGCTTCGGGTCTAATGCTAGATACTTATTCATTATTTAATAATTGGTTTATCTAGGCAAAGGACTTATACTCATCATTTCTATTTCATCCTGACTTTATCCTAGAACTTTGATTCCAAGACTTATCATTTTTACTTTGTGATTTTTTGAATACCTGCTCGCATCTAACATTAACTTGCTGACCCATTATGCAAAAGGTACGCTCTCATTTATTTTTTAAACTAAACCTGAGCTGCTTATAAAACTACTATTTCAAACAATTCCCTTACGGTACTATTAAACTATCGCGTAATATATCATATTTAGTCTTAGAGAAAGGTTTCCCTATATTCAAACAGATTATATCCATTTTACTTTAAAGACTGATATTTTATCATATATTTTAGATAAAATAATCTCATTTGATTTATTTTCCTGAAGCTAATAAGATATTTCAGTTCACTTCGTTTAAAAATTGGTTTTTACCTGGCTTACACGCTTAAGCTAAACAACATAATATTAATATAACGCTGGTTTAGCGTCATACTCACACAACATTATATAGCCTTAGGCGTGTTTAGTATTTCCTAATGATATATAGCTATTTATCCATAATAGTTTCTTTATATACTTAACATCAAACTTGTGATGAAATTTTACAATACATATATTAATAATTGAAGTAGATAATATATAAATTATATGATGAACGTATTATTTTAAGTACACAGCTTACATTAAAAAGTGTATATATAAATATATTTCCTATGGTTATATACAAATTAGTTACAATATATTTTAAGTTAAAAATAAACTAATTATCCTTTACATTTAAAAAGGGTAGTTATTATTTCCACGCAATATAGGTGGAAATCTTAGAAGCTAAAAAATAATATGAGGTAACAGTCAGTTTTATACCTTTACCTAGTTTATATAAAATACATCTCTCAGTTAAGATTATTTTACGTTGTAGCTAACAATACGTATATTGATACTAAACCATATTAGGTTTAATTTATTTTAACTTAACATACATCACACGTAGTAAGGTATTAGGTAATGATATATTATAACCCAATAATAGAAACTAAATAATGAAATATTAAGACTAATCATTATATATAAATTGATTAAAAGAATATACTGAGTGCTTCAGTATCATCCTTTCAAAAGCAAGCTACTATATAATAATGCAACATGTTTGAAATAAGATAATATTTGTAGCCTAACTAAACTGGATAAAACCACGTTATTACTTTTACTTTTAAATAAAAGCTGTTCCCTTAGTAGGTGGGGGTATAATTTTAAATATAAGTATTACACTTTTATAATGTAAACTTTCTTTCTTATACCGTACACGAATAAAGCAACTTTAATATATACACAATAAAAATTTATAATAATATATTTCAGCTCGTTTAAATTTATATAAACCAAATTTAAGCCATAATAATACTTCAATAAACATTTTTGGATCTTGCGCGGTGTATTTTTTTTTTTTTTATTAAGCATCAAAGATTTTATTAAAAATGAGTTGAAAAGAAACCATATTATTTCATCTTTCAAACTATTATTTCATCTTTCAAACTATTATTCCGTATTATTGTGCGGTAAAATGAGGTTATTTGAAATATTACACTACGAGATATGTCATGATGTTACTTCAGGTTTTTTACCCTTAGATAAATGGAATATTATTTCTCAATTTTATGTAAAATCTAGGAATCGAATTCCCGATTTGGTCCTGGAAACATTCAGAAAAAAAAAAATAAAGGATAAAAATAAGAGCAAAAGGGAGAGAAAGAGGGACAACAATAGGAATACTAAAAGGATAAGTATGAATAAAAATAATAATAATAATACTTCTTTACAAGAAAAGTTTAAAAGTCTATTACTAAACATATATTTTTATAACCTTTATTGCATTGTGATTAATACTAAGCAATTTATTAT
Source organism: Cercospora canescens BHU (assembly GCA_000347735.1). Lineage (NCBI taxonomy): Eukaryota > Fungi > Ascomycota > Dothideomycetes > Mycosphaerellales > Mycosphaerellaceae > Cercospora > Cercospora canescens. The sequence goes on along the minus strand of ANSM01004215.1, from coordinate 6,525 downwards.
AAAAAAAATAATACTAGTATATTTAATTAATTAGGTTTATAATAAACTTATATTACTAGGTATAATTTCAAAGCTATAAACAATACAAGGCATTAATACTATAAAAGCTATAACAATAGGTAATAAAATAGTTCAAGAAAAAGACATTAATTGGTCATAACGTATTCTCGGAAATGAAGCTCTAACTCATATAAATATAAATATCATTATACAAGATTTTACACCCAAAGTAAGACCATATAACATACCTTCAATTAAAGGACTATCAAACGTTTCAACGCTGGTGTATTCTAATAATTCTAATACATATAATATAAATGAAAAATCTAGTAAGTATCCTCCTAAAAATAACATAGTATTTAAAATACATATAAGAACTATACTACCATATTCTGCTAAAAAAAAGAAAACAAATATAACTGCAGCATGTTCTGTCATGAAACCACTTACTAATTCTGATTCTGCTTCAGCTAAATCAAAAGGAGCTCTGTTAGTTTCTGCTACAGAACCTATAAAAAATATAATAAATATTGGGAACAATGGCATTATGAATCATATTGCTCTTTGAGCCTCTATATTAACAGTTAAATTTAAACTACCTGTTAATAAAACTACAAGTAATATAGCTGAACTCAATATAAGTTCATAACTTATTAATTGTGCTGTACTTCTAAGTGATCCTAAAAAAGCATATTTAGAATTTGCAGATCAACCAGCTAATAATATACCATAAGTAGCTAAAGACGAAACAGCCAGCATATATAATATACCTAAATTAAAATCTCATATTGCCAATCCTGGACCATAAGGTACAACTGCGTAACCCAGTAAAGAGAAAATAAGAGTAATAACTGGCCCAAGAAAGAATAATACTAAATTTGCTTGTGTAGGTGAAACGTATTCTTTTAAAATAAGTTTAAGGGCATCCGCAAATGCTTGTAATAAACCATAATACCCTACTACGTTAGGTCCTAGTCTTCTTTGCATGCTTGCCATTGTTTTTCTTTCAGCTACTGTAACAAATGCAACTGTTAGTAGTACAGGTACAGTAACTATTATAACTTCAATAATAGAAATAATTGTAGGTGAATATAACATATAAATATTTATAGGATAGTAAACTTATTTTCTTTTTTCTTATATGCAAAATAAACATACAAACTTTAATGCAAAACATTGATATAAGAATATAACCAAATAAAATTTAACAATAAAAACATATAAAGTAGCAAAACAAATGTTTACAATAAATGTTTGTACATAAAAATATATTTATTTTTTTTTTATTTTTTTTTTCTTTATAACAAGAAAAAAACTGCCCACCTGAGATTCGAACTCAGACTAAAATATTAGGAATATCCTGCTATACCCTTAAGCAAGTAGGCATTTTTTTATATAATATTATTTATTCGAAAAAAAAATAAATGTTAATATCTTTATTAGTTTTATTATTATTCTCAAATGCCGTTACCTTAAGACGTGATAAGTCTATTTTATTTTCTAGAATAGTTATAATTTCATTGTTTTTAACAAGCTTTTTAGCATATGCTAATTTGTATGTAAAACCACTAGAAAGTGGTATAGGAATTTATGGAGGTTTATTTAATGTAAGTACGTTTACACAAACATTTAACATATTTATTTTTTTAATCAGTGCAATCATACTAACTTTAACTGCGTTTTATCCCAGAAAGATATACGTAAAAACATTATCATCTATTTCAAGTCTTTTATCTAAAAGACTATCGTATAATAAAAATATAATTTCAAATAAGAACGCTGAACAGTTCAGAATTATAGAATATAGTTTGATAATAGTATTCATAATATGTGGAGCAGTATTCTTAATAAGTACGGCGGATCTTATATCTATATTTCTTGCAATTGAGTTGCAAAGTTACGGTTTATATATATTATCTACTTTATATAGAGATTCAGAGTCATCAACAGCTAGCGGATTAACTTATTTTTTATTAGGTGGGTTATCTTCTTGTTTTATATTGTTTGGTTCAGCATTACTATATATTAATTCAGGTACTACAAATTTAGATAATATTTATGTTATTGCTAACATTAGTGAATTAAAAAATTCTTCTCTTATATTATATATGTATCAACCTTATTATTTCAATTTATCATTAATAATAATGTTCACTGGATTTTTATTTAAAGTAAGTGCCGCTCCTTTCCATTTTTGATCTCCCGACGTATATGACGGAATACCTACTATTGTAACTACTTATGTAGCAATAATAGCAAAAATATCTATTTTCGCGTTTTTTTTAGAAATAATATATTATACTAATTATGATTTTTTTTCGTTTAATTGAAAAAACATACTAGTCTTAAGTAGTTTATTTTCTTTAGTTATAGGATCTGTGTTAGGTTTAACACAATCTAGAATTAAAAGACTTTTTGCATATAGTACAATTAGCCATGTTGGTTTTATTTTATTAGCTTTAACGATAAATTCTACTGAATCTATACAATCTTATATATTTTATATATTACAATATAGTCTTTCAAACTTAAACGCTTTCATAATACTACTAACCATAGGATATTCATTATATTTATATGTATATAATAACGACCATAATAATAATTATAACAATGATTTCACTACAGTAGGAGATAATTATTCTCCTGTGCAATTAATTAACCAAATAAAGGGATACTTCTATATAAACCCATTTGTATCAATTAGTTTAGCCATAACATTATTTTCTTTCGTTGGTATACCTCCTATAATAGGTTTTTTTGCCAAACAGATGATATTAAGTGCTGCAATAGATAGTGGATACGTCTTTATGTCATTAGTTGCAATACTTACTAGTGTAATAGGTGCAGGATATTATCTTAATCTAATAAAACAAATTTTCTTCTACAAAAATGATTGTATAGTAAACCCTAACATAGATAATATTAACGTTGTTGTCTATAGTGCAGAAAATACTTTACAATCTAGTGATTATATAAAACAATCTAAAACATTAACAGTTAAACCTGAAAACATTGTAATAAGTAGTTCTTTGAGTTCAGTTATATCTATAATAACATTATTATTATTATTATTTATATATATGCCAGAGCAATGATTTAGTATAGTAAGTATTCTTACCTTAATATTATTTAACGTTTAGATGACAAGCCAAACATTTTTTTTTATATTTATACCAATTTTAGCTATAGTATTACTAGGATTAAATCTAATATTTGCTCCTCATAACCCTTACGATGAAAAAGATAGTGCTTTTGAATGTGGATTTCACTCATTTCTTGGTCAAAATAGAAGCGAATTTAGTATTTCATTTTTCATTTTTGCTTTATTATTTTTACTGTTTGACCTAGAAATACTACTAGTATATCCTTATGTAGTAAGTGCTTATGTTAACGGTATATTTGGGTTAATAGTTATGTTAATATTCTTCTTAGTTTTAACTTTAGGATTTGTGTTTGAATTAGGTAAAAACGCATTATCTATAGAAAGTAGACAAGTATATTATGCCAAATAAGATAATATGATAATATAATTTTTATATTAATATATATATTTACTATAAAATTTACTTATAACTAAAATACGTTAATTTATATAGTAATTATTTATTACTAGAATATGTAAATTTATTATAACATCTATTTATAACTAAAATATGTAAATTTAGTATAATATGTACTAATATAAAATTAGCTGTTTATTTAATAAACCTAAATCTTGTGTGGTAATTTTTTTATTACTTACATTATTATATAAAAAAGAAATTAATTATATAAAAATAATAAAACTTTATAACTTATTAACTTAATTAGCTTTATTATTATATTTATTAAAATGATATGAATATAATTATAACAAATTTTATTAATAAACTGTGTAATAAACAAAAAGCCTTTATAGCTCAACGGTAGAGCGGAATACTGTTAATATTCTGATATATGTTCAATTCATATTAAGGGCTATTATAACATTATAAGTAAATTTACCAAAAAGTTTATACAAAAAAGTTGTTTTTTTATTTAATTATTAGTGCATGATAATAAATATACTATATTCTCTATGTAAAAATCGTAATTAAAATATTTATAATTATAACAAAAATATAAACTAATGTAAATAATAATATAAAGAAAAATATATAAGATTATAGGCGTGTTTACTTAATGGTTAAAGTATTGTGCTACGGACACAATTTATATAAGTTCGAATCTTATACACGTCTTATTATAAAATTTATAGAGATATGTTGTAAAAGGTTTTACGTATTGATTGCAAATCAAGTACTAGAGGTTCAATTCCTCCGTGTCTCTCATACAAGTTTTTTGATAAAAAATCCTATAAATTATATGGTAAAAATAACAAAAACTAACATAGTTATATTCTTACTAGCTTAATGGTAGAGCAGGATACTTCTAATATCTAGATCTAAGTTCAAGTCTTAGGTAAGAATTTTTTTTAGATAAATTTATATTAATTACAAAATTGATTAATTTTAAGATAATAGGACAAAAGTATATAATGGTTAAGTATACTAATGTTAGATATTTTTGTTTTTCAACATTGTCTATTTTATTTAAACTTGATGTGATTATTTAACTTTAATTATTAATATTAAAGTTTTTTACAAACAACTATTGTAATATATAAAAATTAATACTAATTAACATAAAGCCCGGTTAGCATAAAAGTAATGCAACCGTTTTGTAATCGGTAGAAGTAAGTGCGATACTTGCACTGGGCTATATTAATAGTATTCTCAATACGCAGTGCTATTACGATAAAAATATAGTTAATGCGGATTGATGTAATAGTAACATAACTGGCTCATGCCCAGTAAATAAAGGTGCAACTCCTTTGTCCGCACGCATTTATAAAGGTTATAGCTTAATTGGTAAAGCAAGCTGCTCATGATAGCTGAGATAAGTGTTCAAATCACTTTGGCCTTAAAAATATATTTTTAGTATTATTATTTAATTTACTTAGTACAACCTTTATATGGCGTAGAATGAGAAAACAGGGGTAACGGCTCACCGATCTCTATAATACTAAGGCTAACGATTTGCGTACTTTTGTAATTTTATAATTATTATGATATATAAATGTCCCTAGTATCGACGACATTATAATATTTCCTTTATGATCATAATAGTGAATAATGCAATATCCTTAATAAACTTTCTATACTTACATTATTAATAGCAATAACAAATAAACGCTTCAAGTTCGAGTGCTGGAATTGGTAGACAGGGAAAACTTAAGATTTTCTGATAATATATCGTGAACGTTCAAGTCGTTCCTCGGATAGTATTATATATAGACCCATTAGTCAAGAGGTTAAGACATAATGCTTTCATCATTACACCTTGGGTTCAATTCCCAAATGGGTTAGATTAGTTACAAAATGTATTACTTTTTACGGTATACTTAGCTTGTATATTACAACTAAATTTAGTATTAGTTTCTAACGTTAGGCAAAAATATAGAACATTTTGTATATATGCGTACCTATTAATGCTCTAGGCTTAAAGTGTTTTTTATACAGGGTGATGACGTATTCCTCTGGGATAGTTATAAGTAAAAAGCTGTGTAATACAAAATAAGTAATTAACTATCACATTAATCTGCTTAATACTTATATATAAACAGTCTCACATAGGGGATATAGTTTAATTGGTAAAACTGCGATTTTGCATATCGTTATTTTAGGATCGAGTCCTAATATCTCCACATGGATAAAGTAATGTTTAATTTTGTAAATAGTTTTATGCTTTCTCTTTTGCAAAAAAAGTAAAAGCACAATGTCAGGTATTAAACAATTATACAGTATAATAACATATATAATATTAATATAAATAATAAAATAAGCCTAAAAAGCTCAATTGGTAGAGCGGAACTCTGAAGATGTTTAGGTTGTAAGTTCGAGTCTTACTTTAGGCATGGCTATTTGTAGGTATGTATATGTTTATAAATGTTTTACGTCATTTTTATGTTATATCGTGCTTTATGTGTTTATTAATGCTATATAATATAATATTAGTGACTAGATATTTGTTAAAAAAACTGTCTAGGGGCGGGGGTTTTAACAATAGTCAGTCATTGCCATTTGGCTGTAGCACTCTATATACTTAGACCCGAGTTATAGAGTTCGGAGGGTTATAATAGTTTATAAGAAAAAATGAAAAAATTAATATGTTTAATAAAAGAAAAATTTACTATAGGTTTTAAGTATATTAGCTACAGGAATATTCGGGTTTCTCATTAGAAATTACCATGAATATATTTTCAGTGTGGAGTTTTGCAGAGGTAAAGATATAATGTTGGATCTTTATTATTTAGGTTTTTTATGTCTGTTCAGATTGATAATAGGGGCAATATTGAAATGTTTATTAGGTGAATTATTCTTTATTAATGTAGGTGATTATAAATCTGCAATAGCTTTTTTCATGGATAATGATGGTTCAAATAGACCTGATAGTACTACTAGGGGCTCTAAGGGACAATATAGTTCCAATCCTAAAGCACCT
>ANSM01004206.1:0-11399 GCA_000347735.1 Cercospora canescens BHU | reverse complement strand
CTCGAGCGAGTGCGCTGCCCGCCTGTCTGCCTGGCTGCGGTGGAAGTTCCCGGGCGAGAGAAGGCTGGACGGAGCTGCGGGGCTAACCGCTTTCGCCATTTTGCGGACAGCGTGCTCTGCGGCGCGGAACCGGGGTCCCATCATCACCGCAGCAGCCATGTGCACACCTCCTAGACTGCGAGAGGCAACCCGTGCGAGACGATTCCAGTGGAGCGAGCGCGGTGTCTTGGAGGCAAAGTGAGCCACCGTCCTCATAACCTGAGCCTCCAACCACGTGTAGGGCTGAAGGGAATGATGATCGATGACGACCGCCAGGGACGACAGTCCAGCCGCCATGCGCGTCAGACGAACACCTCCTGCGTTGAATGCTGCCATGATCCACGAATATAGGCACACATACATGTACCCCACTTATGTTCAGAAGGCGTTTCTGGCGGCCGCATTGCACACTCCAGATTGGGAATGCTCCTGTGTCTGCCTTGTTCTCCCAACATAGCCCCATAATAATACGACTTGCCCCAGGCTTCGGCTGCGGGCGGCAGATGACCATCTCCAAGCGGAAAGCACCTCCAAGTAGCACGCCAGCTAGGAAACGCCCAAGACCCGCCATCCCAGAGTATCACACGACTCCCAGTGTCAAGGACGATGACGGAAGCATACAGTGGCCTGCCCCGCGGTCACAAATCGAAAAGGCCCGCAGTATCATCTCGGAATGTGCCGAAGCGAGTGGTAACATCATTCTAGTGCCAGACAAGGACGCTGACGGCTTATCCGCTGGAGCAATACTGCAACACACCTTGTTGCTACTGGGAGTTCCGCCGGGAAGGATATTCACTCATTTACTGGCCAAGGGGAACGGGGTTCACAGCGATGTCGAACGGCATCGAATCGCCGCACTCAATCCTGCCTATGTCTTTGTTATAGATCAAGGCTCCCGCCCTGGGCCTCCCATTGTGGGTGTTCCTCACGTCGGCCTCGTGATAGATCATCATTTCGCCACTCCGTCCGACTTTCCAGAAGGCTGTAACTACGTGACGGCGTGCCATTCTCCGCCGGTTGCGACGTCTTCGCTCCTGACATATCACATCTGCGAGAGTCTGCATGCTGAAGTTGCCTCGAAATGTGACTGGCTCTGTGTAGTCGGCACTCATGGCGATCTGGGCGTAGGTGGATGGACATCAATCGGTGTGGCCCAGGTGTACTGACGCAGGTGCAGAATACACTGAAGTGGCAATCGCCCTTTCCGGATATGTCAGCAACGTTCAAAAAATATACGAAAAAGGTGCTGAATGATGTCGTGAGCTTGGTCAACGCGCCACGCAGGACAGCAACATGTAAGTCAAAACAGGAGCAGACATGGACGAGCAGCGTTGACCAACCTACTTCACAGACGATGTTCAATCAGCTTGGGATGCGCTCAGCAAGACTGATGATCCTGCCAGCGTACTGAAGAATCCTCGCCTTCTCGATGCTCGAGCTGAGGTCAATGCTGAAGTTGAGCGTTGCACTCATGCTGCACCCAAATTCTCGTCTGATGGCAAAGTGGCAGTCTTTCGAATCAAGAGTGAGGCACAGGTCCATCCAGTGATTGCAACTCGATGGGCAGGCCATTTGCAATCGAACAAGCTCGAGATTGTAATGGTCGCGAACGAAGGGTACCTCGAAGGCAAAGTGAATTTCAGCTGCCGCATACCTCGATGTGCGCGGAGCCGAGAGCCTCCAGTGAACATCATCGAGAGTCTCAAGGCGTACGCTAATTTGCCTGAGATTGGCGACGCGGACGACGGACTTACCACAGCTGATCGGTCTGCCGCAGCAGTCACGGGACCGAGTTTGTTGGAAAGAATGGGCGAGAACTTTGCGCGTGGGCACGTGCAAGCCAGTGGTGGCATCGTCGCAATCCCAGATTTTGAAGAGCTGATGAGGCGGATGGAAGTCGGGGTGAAGAAGCCCAGCGACGGCAGCCAAAACAAGGCCAAGGCGAAGGAAAGCCCAGCGAAACAAAAGAACACGCTGCTGACATACTTCAAGAAGAGCGTATAACGAATGCATTGAGGTGTGCTGAAGAGCAGGTCATGCTACTGCTGGCCGTTCCAGTCTCCCCTCTGCAGATGCTTCTTCTTGTTTCTGCATGAGTTCGCTGGCATGCAGGCACTTTCCAATCGGAAGTGTTTGTGCCACGTGAACATGTCGTATATGCAACGACAGACCATCGACAGCGGACTACCAGGAGATGTTTTCCGTGCCAAGACCATACCGACATCCATGCGGATGTCGGATCGTCGCGAGTTTGCCCTCTGCCGGGCCGGACGCGTTCTCCATAGTTATCCGATTTCTGGAGGTCTCGGACCTATCGTGTTCCAGTTCCAGCGCCACCATCACCGAAAGTTCATTGCATTGACAGCTCTGCGTCTCCACCTCCAATTCACGAACCCTTGCCGCCACCAACATTTACGCGATTGATCTGCTCGGATCCGTAGCATTGGGTTGTCAATTGGCAAAGCTACATATTGATGCAGCACAATACCGGACGCCTCGCCTGACCGTATATCCAGAGAATTTCTGGGCCCTCAGCACGCCCGCTCTGCTAGCCCGCGTCATGCCGGCTCAACAACACGATGCTCTTCGAGACGATCCTTCTCGAATCACCTCACCACAAAACGACGCGACGATGAAGGCAGTGGATCAGCGGCAGCAGGATGCTGCTGCTTCGCCTCCCGGCTCAGAACCGACAAAGAAGCCAAACATGTTCAAGAAGCTTTGGCAAAAGCTTGACCTCGATGCGCCGACTGTCATCTTGATGTTCAAGGCATCTTTACCGCCGACGATTGCGATTGCGATGTATCAAAGTCCAGAAGTCGCCAGAGTGTACAGCACACTAGGCTATCTGGTCGCCATCACATCGGTGCTTGGAATGTGCATTATGCCGAGGGCCATGTTTGTGCAGACGATGTGAGTGATTCAGAACACGCCTTTTCTTCATTTTCTCCCGCTTTGATGGGCTCGTACACATTTCGAATTGACTGGTCGAGATCCTTGTCGAAGGACTTCACCTCCGGGGACCGCACTGATCTGTACCAAGTACTCTCAATATCCTCGGCGTGTGCGTTGGCGCGGCATTATGTCTCCTCGCACTGTACACTGCAATTCAAGCACGGATACACACAACTCCAGCAGGTGCTCCCCCGACGGGCTACAATTCGAGTGCTTCTGCTGTGTTAGGAGTATGGCTTTTCTTCTTCGTCTATCTCGCCAATGTTCTGCGAGATGCTCTGCCTCAGATGCAGTTTCCGGTCATCATTTTCTCCATCTTCATCTCGGTATCGATGACGAACGGTGAGAATTAAGCTGTTGAGAGTAAATAATCATCTAATGCTGTGCAGGAACGCAATTTCCCACGACGGACTACGCTCTTGCTTTCATGCAACGGCTCATTCGAACATTCTTAACAGGGTTTGCTCTCGCGGTGGGAGTTGCATTCTTCGTCTTCCCCATGAGCTCGAGAAAAGTCGTTTTCAAGGAAATGGAAGGCTATCTCAAGGGCATGAGTGGGTTGCTGAAACTACAGGGGGCGTACCTTTCGAGCTTGGAGACCTGGGAGCCAGAAGAAAAGGATCACAGACCAGAAATGGACCAGTACAACGACAGAAAGCAAAAGGGACCAGCACCGGTGATGATGACGGAGTCTGGCAAAACGATGAAAGCAGCCTTTCAAAAAATTCTCGAACTACACGCAAAGATGCCCTCGGACATCTCCTTTGCGAAGAAGGAAATTGCGTTTGGCAAGCTGTCACCAAAGGATATTTCCGAGACATGGAAGCGGATGAGGTTCATCCTGGTGCCCATCATTGGGTTAAATTCAGTGTTGGATATCTTGCAGCGACGAGCTGAAGAAGCGGGCTGGGAGAAACAAGCTACCGACGAGGCTGGCGAGCGTTCGAAGAGGAGACAGATTGACGATCTGCACGAGCTTATGAAGTCTCTGCATGAGCCGATAGCTACACAGGGAGCTCATCTCCATGCCGCCTTTCAGCATGTCCTCTACACACTAGAGCTCACGAAACCACCAAAGAAGAAGGCCGGCGATGAAGAGAGCGGAGAGAATGGGCCGATTCCCGGGACAGCGACGTATGCTGAAGGCTTCCGGAAGCAACTGGACGAGTTCTACCATTCGAAGAAGCATTCTGTAGAAGAGTGGTGCCATCAACACGGATTCGACATACCAGATGATTTCTTCGAACCTACCTTCGAGCGGCCAGATGGATGGACGGATGATCGCTCCGAGCATGCGCGTGAACGAGATCAACGACATCTCTTCTTCGCGCTCTACGTCCACCATCTCCTCTACAAAGCCGGAGAAGCCGCACTCGAATTAGTACTGTATGCTGACGAGCGCAAAGCTTCCGGCGCAATGCTGAAGTCCCGCCTCATCATCCCCGGTCTCAAAACCTTCAGAAAATGGCTTTTCTCATGCTTCGGCCGAGAAGACCTCCACGACGAGAACCTCTTGACAGCCGATATCTCCGCCGGCCGTGCCCTAGATCTTGGAGAATCTTTTGGCAAATCAAAGGATCCAGAGCATCTACCACCGCGAAATACATGGGAGAAGATTGGAGAGATGATCAGATTAATCCCGCGAGCACTGAGAAGCGATGCCTCGGCCTTTGGATTCCGAGTTGCCTGCGCTACCATGACAGTGGGCATTATTTGCTTTTTGCATGATACGCAAGGGTGGTTTTTGAGGCATCGAATCCTGTGGGCGATGATTATGGTGCCGATCAGTATGACGAGGACGGCCGGACAATCGACTTGGTCATTCGCGTTGAGGATTGCGGGAACGGCGATCGCGATGGTCGCGGCGTACATCATCTGGTATATTGTTGATGGGAAAACAGCCGGTGTGATTGTCTTTCTATGGTTTTGGCTGTTCTTGGCTTTTTACATCCTGCTGAAGCAGAAGACATTGCTCATAGCGGGCATCATCTCCGTAAGTCTATCATCAAACCGTCATGAACCATGCTTGCTAAGTTCTGGTACAGGCCGTCACCGCCATCCTAATCATTGGCTACGAGCTCCAAACCCGCGTTGTGGGCATCGAAGCCAGCGAGGCCAGTGGCCAGCCCTACTACGAGACATACCTTCTCGCGCCATACCGTCTCGCGACCGTCTGTGGTGGCCTTGCCGTGGCCTACATCTGGACCATCTTCCCCTACCCCGTCAGCGAATCGACCGAACTCCGCAAAGATGTCGGTGCAGCTCTTTATATGCTCGCGAACCTCAATTCCGTCGTCTACGAACTCGTCCGCGCGCGAATCCAGAACATCGCCGGCGAAGAATCCACCAAAGGCACCCGCGCATTCCACCTCGAAAAAGCGCGAAACCTGGTTTTCACTAAAACCCTCACCCTGCTCACCACCCTCGAACAAAACTCCGCCTTTTCCAAATTCCAAATCCGCGTCGGCGGCCGCTTCCCCCATGAAGAGTACACCGGCCTGATCTCCAGCATCCAGCGCGTCCTGCAATACACCACTTTGATATCCTATGCCTCCCGATCCTTCTCGCACCCCGACGACGCGGAAGACTCGGACATTTCCTCTTCCCGACATACCGCGTGGTCGCACGATTTCCGCAAACTCCTCACCTCCGTCAACGCCACATCGCACAAACTCACCTCTCTCCTCTCCCTCCTATCCTCCAGCATCACCGACGCGCGAGCCTTGCCCCCGTACTTGGAAATCCCCCAGCACGCGAAATACGTGCAGCGCATGGAGAAGATTGATCGCGAGATTTTGAGCGTGCGACATATCGACGAGCCTGAGTATTCGGCGTTTGCGGTGATTCAGATTTGTGCGCAGTGTATCAATGACGATGTGGCGAAGATTACGAGGTGAGTTTTCTCGTTTTTCTTTCCCTTCGGAACGGCCTTCTTTGGAGCCGATGAGGGAATGTGTGCTAACTTTTTGTGTTTACTTGCTTGTAGACATGTCAAGACTTTGGTTGGAGTGATCGATTTCAGCTTTCATGTGAAGGATCGGGAGCAGGAAGGGGATGAGACATCGATTGATAGTGCGGATGAAAAGAAAGTGAGACACTAGGAGGGAGGGGTTTGCTGTTGCAGAAGAATTTAGTATTGCTTGTAATTTTGTTTGCGCGAGTCTGCACAATTCGGCATAGTCTACTTCATATGGTGAGCAGGCATTTCTCATCTATAGCTATGCGGCATGTTCATATTCTCATAGCGCTCTGCTTGGACTCGCAACATGATTCTCGACCATGTGCAGACATGTACCCGCTCTGGTCCGTAGTTCAATCCGCTGGATTGGGATAGAGTACAGCTCCGAACGGAAATTGTGATACCGTCCTGATATCGTAGAGTTCCAGGTCAATGGCTCCTCGTCCTCAAGCGATCGCCTGATTTCAGTCGTATGTCTCCAAGGTAACGTCAAGATAAGACCAGCTGTGTCTTCTTGAGATTGGTCGGCCACGCTGCAACTGCTCGATACGCTCTTGCCAATCATTGGCGGCAATGGTTGTGGCCTGACTGGCAGCAACAGAATATGACTCCTCAACATTGTGGCCCGCGATTTTGATATCCTTGAGTTTCTCAGCCCACTCATCGACGGAATCGAGTGCCTCCTCTGGAGACTCTCGATGCGAGAGGAGGAAAGCCTGAATCTCAGCCGGCGTGAATAGGTTGGCTTCGACCTTGGATGCGAATGTCTTTGCCAGAACATCGATATCTGGCTGCGAATCCACCACAGTCTCGCTGTCGTCGAACTCTTCGTCAACATCTGTGTAGATTTGTGTGAAAAGTATGCTGGCAACTTCTTGGCTGGCATTTCCCATGAAAATCTTGTGATCGATTCGGCCTGGACGAACGAGGGCAGGATCCAGACTGTTGGCCGAGTTAGAGGTCATGATGAGCAATCGACCCTCTGCAGCACCGGCGCCATCGATGACATTCAATAGACCGGACAAAGTGACGCGTTTCTTGGGGGCCAAAAGGTCGGTGCTGGCCTTCACAATGTTCTCGCGCTCCACACCAGCAGAATCGACGTCTTCCATGAGGACGACACACTGTGTTGGAAGCTCCGCGAACAGGGTAGCGAGTTTGCCATCATCCATCTCGGTGCTCGTGAAAGAGAGAATGTAGAGATCAAGACCAAAATGGCCGGCGAGCGCGGTACTGAACGAAGTTTTGCCCGTACCAGGCGGTCCGTGTAGCAGGATGCCTTTTCGTAGAGGAAGCCCGCGTTGAGCATACCAATTACCAGTCTCGGGTGCCAAGTACTTCTCGACACTTGCGATAATACTCTTCCTCGTAGCTGCTTCCATGGCAACAGTGTCGAGGGTGCGCACAGGGCGAGATATGGGTTGGTCCCAACATTCGTTATCGCACGAGAAGCGTGATACACGATAAATGTAGGTGTACGACTCGTCCCTATTGTCCTCTTTGATGTGTTCGAGGAAATCTCGCACGGGCCCATTGTCACCCGTGAGAGATAGGCAGGAGATTTTCAGATCCGGCTTCGCAGGCGAACGACCCCTCCGACCATAGTCGTCTGATTCCGCGGGCTTTTCTGGCACTGGCTGATCTTCGAATCGAAGCCATCGACCATCGTATTTGAACCAGGATGTCTGGGCGCTGGAGAGGTACTTGTACGGCGTCTCTGAGGACCGTCCGTAGGAGCCCTCGCGGACCAAGGTCACGGAGCGGCCTTGGGGCGAAGAGGCCTGATCGGCGATCCAATCCTTGACGTGTTGACGGACAGTGTCGTTGCCTTCGACCACAACCTCGGCAAAGAAGAACGACGAGACGTAGTTGATTGCAGTTTCCAGGCGTAGAGGTTTCCACAGATAGAGGTACGAGCCATATCCGAGGAAGGCGAGAGGAACAAGCGTTGAAATGGCCTTGGCGAGAAATGGCGACCGCCGTTGTACTATGCGCAAGGCATTCTTGCAAACCTTTTCAGCGTTCAGGTCGAAGATTTCTGCGGTGCCAGAGCGCAGGCCCGTAGCGACTTCGAACAAGCTGAGGGAGAAGTGTATTGGCATCGGCGCCGATGGGGCAGGCATGGTGGCGACAGGGTTGCCGATGCCGTGGAACTTCCTGCTCGGTCACTTATGTCGGCTGATGGCAGCGGGAATTCGAGTCGTGGCAGTGGTCATGGATTGTCGAAAGTCTTCAGATATTCGCTGAATGCACAAGAGCGTGCAGGCAGTCACGCGGCCGCGGAAGGCTTGTGAATGGTAGTAATGCGGTGTGCTGTCTCCGATGAGGAGTTGGGGTCAGGCAGGAGTGTGCCTTCAGTTGTCTTCCAATTCCACATGTTGCAGAAGAAGGAGAGTTAGTGCAGGGAGTATGGCAGTCAATGGAAAAATAGGTTACCTGAGGCGAAGCTGGCGAAGGAGACTTATGCAGCACTGCAGGCAGGCAGGCGAGCACTGAGCGATTGCGGCGTGGCCTGCAGTGAGTCAGGAATCCACAGTGTACACATGCAGCGAAGTGCAGTCATGTTCAGCTGAGACATCGCTCGCTGCCTGCGCCTTCTTCGCTGCTGCTGCTGCTGCTGCGCGTCGGCGGAACCGAAGGGCCGCCTACTTTTATTACAGCGCGCAGCGGATCCATCGTGACCGTGGCTCCATCCGAAACCATGCTGCCCGACGCTGCCAATGCTCTCTTGTCCCGCAGTGCTGTATGGAAATGGCAGACAACACGAAGGGAAGAAGAGACCGGGAGAAGGGTCCGTCCCATGCATGCAGCGTGAGCCGCCTAGGCTTTGTCCGTAGCGTCAGACTTATTGAATACCCTCCATGAGCGCTGATTTCCATCTGTCACCTAGCCATACCATAGCCATAGACATATACGGCATCAGACAGACGGTTCGACGAGACTGCACGCTGTCCTGACCGGTGCTCGACGGTGAGAAACATGGCGTGTGTGGTCGACTCAGTTCGAAAAGCGGCAGTAGCCGGCGCTAGTGCAGCTGGAAAGTGATATGGAAGGTACGAGAAATCGCTGGAGTTTCAGTGGAGGCAGGTGCGCATGGCCGAGCTCCAAACTATTTCTTCACAGCTACACGCTCCTCAACTTCTTCTCTCCAACTGAGATACCCCATTGCGCTTCCTGTTTCCCGCGCTTTTTCATCAACAGTCCACCACTACACCACCACACCATTGAACTAAACCGTGAGTCTCTCGACGCCACCGTTGCTACGCAATCTGAGCCCGCCTCTGCGCAGCTCTGCCGTTTGACTCCTCCACGAACAGCAACTGACGACAGCATCAGACATCCAGCGCACCTCCATCAGTCACATCACACCACCGCAGTCATGTCGGGCGAGACGTTCGAGTTTCAGGCGGAGATCTCGCAGCTCTTGTCGCTCATCATCAACACCGTCTACAGCAACAAGGAGATCTTCCTGCGAGAACTCATCTCCAATGCTTCCGATGCACTCGACAAGATCCGCTACGAGGCTCTCTCAGAACCCTCCAAGCTCGACTCAGCGAAAGACTTGCGCATTGACATCATCCCCGACAAGGAGAACAAGACGCTGACCATCCGCGACACCGGCATCGGCATGACCAAGGCTGACCTCGTCAACAACCTTGGTACCATCGCTCGTTCCGGCACCAAGCAGTTCATGGAGGCCCTCTCCGCAGGTGCCGACGTGTCCATGATTGGCCAGTTCGGCGTTGGTTTCTACTCTGCCTATCTCGTCGCCGACCGCGTGACCGTCACATCGAAGCACAACGACGATGAGCAGTACACGTGGGAGTCGAGCGCCGGTGGCACCTTCACCATCTCGCAGGACACTGAGGGCGAGCAGCTCGGCCGTGGTACCAAGATTGTTCTCCATCTCAAGGATGAGCAGACTGACTACCTGGGCGAGAGCAAGATCAAGGAGGTTGTCAAGAAGCACTCCGAGTTCATTTCCTACCCCATCTACCTTCACGTGCTGAAGGAGACCGAAAAGGAGGTCCCAGACGAGGACGCCGAGGAGACAAAGGAGGAAGACTCCGATAACAAGCCAAAGGTCGAGGAGGTCGACGACGAGGAGGAAGAGAAGAAGGAGAAGAAGACCAAGAAGGTCAAGGAGAGCAAGATCGAGGAAGAGGAGCTGAACAAGACGAAGCCCATCTGGACTCGCAACCCACAAGACATCTCACAAGAGGAGTACGGTGCCTTCTACAAGTCGCTCTCCAACGACTGGGAGGACCACCTTGCCGTCAAGCACTTCTCGGTTGAGGGTCAGCTCGAATTCCGCGCCATCCTCTTCGTGCCAAAGCGTGCACCGTTCGACCTCTTCGAGACCAAGAAGACCAAGAACAACATCAAGTTGTACGTGCGCCGTGTCTTCATCACTGACGACGCCACCGACCTGATCCCAGAGTGGCTCTCCTTCATCAAGGGTGTGGTCGACTCGGAGGATCTCCCACTCAACCTGTCCCGTGAGACGCTCCAACAGAACAAGATCATGAAGGTCATCAAGAAGAACATTGTCAAGAAGACTCTTGAGCTGTTCCAGGAGATTGCCGAGGACAAGGAGAACTTCGACAAGTTCTACACTGCCTTCAGCAAGAACATCAAGCTCGGTATCCACGAGGACAGCCAGAACCGCTCTGCTCTCGCCAAGCTTCTCCGCTACCAGTCCACCAAGTCTGGCGAGGAGACCACTTCTCTCCAGGACTACGTCACCCGCATGCCAGAGCACCAGAAGCAAATGTACTACATCACCGGCGAGTCCATCAAGGCCGTCGAGAAGTCGCCATTCCTTGACGCTCTCAAGGCCAAGAACTTCGAGGTGCTCTTCCTCGTCGACCCCATTGACGAGTACGCCTTCACTCAGCTCAAGGAGTTCGAGGGCAAGAAGCTCGTCGACATCACCAAGGACTTCGAGCTTGAGGAGACCGAGGAGGAGAAGAAGAAGCGCGAGGAAGAGGAGAAGGAGTTCGAGGCTCTTGCCAAGTCCCTCAAGAACGTCCTCGGCGACAAGGTCGAGAAGGTCGTTGTCAGCCACAAGCTTGTCGGTGCTCCTTGCGCCATCCGTACCGGCCAGTTCGGTTGGTCTGCCAACATGGAGCGTATCATGAAGGCCCAGGCTCTCCGTGACACATCCATGTCCAGCTACATGAGCTCCAAGAAGACCTTTGAAATTTCGCCCAAGAACCCAATCATCAAGGAGTTGAAGAAGAAGGTTGAGGCCGACGGCGAGAGCGACCGCACCGTCAAGAGCATCACCACGCTTCTCTACGAGACCTCGCTGCTTGTCTCTGGCTTCACTATTGATGAGCCAGCCGACTTCGCCGAGCGCATCCACAAGCTCGTGTCGCTCGGCCTCAACGTCGACGAGGATGTTGAGACCGAGGCGGAGGCTGCCGCACCAGCTCCTGCCGAG
>ANSM01004193.1:0-14213 GCA_000347735.1 Cercospora canescens BHU | reverse complement strand
GTCGCCCGCCGGACAGCAGCAGGAGCCTCTCTCCTCGCCCGGCCTGCCTCGTCTATCCCTTCAACGCTTCTTCTGCCCGTCGCTTCAGCCCGCCCTCTTTCGCCACCACTTCCCCTCCTCCGCCTCCTCCTTGCGCGTCGACACAACTCCGCCATGGCCACCGCGCCGTCGGCCAACGACGATCGTTCCGCCTACCAGCCTCCGACTGCGCCCACCGGGAATCTCCCCAAACCCATCCTCGCGCGGCAACGCGCCAAACAGGAAGCCGAGATGAACGGCACCGCTCCTCCTCCCAAGTCCGCGTATTTCCCTCTTGGCTACAAGGAAGCTTATTCGCAATGGTGGGCTTCTCTGACGCCCGCAGTGACGGAGCACAAGGTCATGTCCTTCATCCCCTACCTGCAGAGCCCGCCAACGGTCGTGTCCCCTTCTGGAAGCGCTCCGACGAGCAAGAACGCGAGTAGGCTCGATCTGGGGGACGAACCCGCCTCCAGCGTCGATGATGGCTCCATGCAACGTACAGTGAGCTCGCAGGATCCGTATGGCCCGCGGAAATGGCAGAGCGAAATGGTGCAGCTCAAGGGCAAAGATCGCTATCTGAATGAGTTCAGCGTGGAAAGGATAGGCGAGCAGGTCGACAACAATCTGGTCATGCTGCATGGCTACGGAGCGGGGCTCGGCTTCTTCTACAAGAACTTCGAGGCCCTATCGCGGTTGGCTGGTTGGAAGCTGTATGCATTGGATATGCTGGGGATGGGAAGATCGAGTCGTCCGCCTTTCAGCGTGGTCAAAGCAAAAGATCGCGAAGGAAAAGCCCGAGAAGCAGAGTCGTGGTTTGTGGACGCACTAGAGGAGTGGCGGATCAAGAAGGGCATTGACAAGATGACCCTGATGGGGCACAGCTTGGGAGGCTACATGGCTGTTTGCTATGCGTTGAAATACCCCGGTCACTTGAACAAGCTGATCTTGGCGAGTCCTGTGGGGATCCCAGAAGATCCGTACGCTGTCAGCGAGGAGACGGAACCGCAGGGCAGCACGATGCAGAACGAGTTCACACAATCACAAGGAGAGTCCGCATCACGGAGTCAGCAACCTGCGCCACCAAAGCGAAAGATGCCATGGTGGCTGACCTCATTATGGGATGCCAACATTTCGCCGTTTTCGATTGTACGCTTGTCAGGACCACTTGGACCACGCTTAGTCTCTGGTTGGACAAGTCGAAGGTTTGCGCACCTTCCCGAAGACGAAGCGCAAGCCCTCCACGACTACTCGTACTCCCTCTTCCGTCAACGAGGATCTGGTGAATATGCTCTGGCACATGTGCTTGCACCGGGAGCCTTTGCCCGTTCACCTCTGATTCGCCGCATTCAGGGTGTCGGACGACAATATCTCGAGCCACACGCTACTCCATCTCCCGACAATGCATCATCGCGAGACGCGTCCTCGAAAGCAGCTGTGGGTGCCGACGCGGCTGGGGCACGTGTGCGTGAGACTGGGGTCCCGATCACCTTCATGTACGGCGAGAACGACTGGATGGATGTAAAAGGCGGGTACGAATCAGTGGAGAAGCTGGAGTCGGAGAAGAGCAAAGCGCTGCAGAACGCGACTGAGAAGGAGCGGCAACTGGAGAACGGCGACTACAAAGTCATCATCACACGGAAGGCTGGGCATCATGTTTACCTCGATGGATACGAGCAATTCAACCGCGACATGTCAGAGGAGATGCGGGATGTTGAGAGGAGAAAGAGACGACTGGCTGGTCTGCAATGACGAGGCTCTTGGCGGAGCTGATGGCACCGAGCCATCTTTTGCGACTTTCTTTCACGTCCTGGTCCTTGACATCTTCACTGGTCGTTGACATCTTCACTGTGTTCGGCGAGACGAGGGGATGCTGGCCCCAGCCATCAGACTTGGTACCAGGCACAGTAATATTCGCGCCGGAATGGCATATAGATCTAGACACTGCATGTGCATCTTACAAGTTTGCGTACCGACAATCTTCGCCAGAGACCGCAAAGCGATCGGACCACACAGCCTACTTCTGGTTCAATCGGCCATGAGCAGATACTGCTCAGTACAATTACTGCAATGAGGCCACGATTATCCAGTGCTGATGAACACGGAGAATGCAGACGATTCGATGTGCGACGGCGAGCGATAGAGAATGGTGGAACGACTTCCTGTTTGCTGCCAGCATAGTAGCCCAGACTTCCACCAGCCCCAGCGATCGACATCTAACACAAAAACTTGGTCAACGATTCCTCCACTTGGAGGCCGGCCTTGCTGGATCAAGATGTATTATATTTGACAGACTATAGGTTACGATATTAGGTTCTGATTCTCAACCAAAACAGCGACATCCAAATCCCGCGGGCCCCGCATGCCGTTCGACTTCGGAAGATTTCTCCTACCCTCAGCACTGGTTCGGATCAAACGTAGTCTTCGAACAGCTCCTTGGCTTTGGTCCGGATCGTTCAGCGGCCCCGACAGACTCTCCATTACGAGTATCGGCAAATATCTCGTGTTGCTTCTCCACTTGCTCCCTCGAACCATCCCCGAGATCGCAACAGGTGCCCGCGACGCTCTCGAACTGTTTCCCCGTGCTGCGAAACACGCTCCTGCTGTCATGCCGCGCGAGATCTCGTAATCGGGCACAAAGGGTTTCTTGTAGTTAGGATCTTGATGAATGTCATGCATCGATTCCAGCTTCCCACGAGGCTTGTTCTGCGAGAACGATTTCGCGTGTGCTGAAGTCAATGGGTTTGCAGAGAATCGCTTGAGGTTTCACATTCGTACTTGGTCATTTGGGTGGAGAGGAGCGCGATGGCGATGTTAGATGGTTGCATGATTATGCTAGAAGTAGAGAGTTTCTGGTAGAGCTTATTAGAGCAGAAATGAGGTTGGACACCATTGAGCTGCTTTTGCTTTGTTGCGTCGTTCTGCAGTGGGCTCATATTTTCTTCCAACGCGACGGATTTTTATCACGTGCAGTGCGAGGGGGTGCTGTTTTGGATGGTGCTTCTTAGCTCTGCTGTCGGATTTTTAACTCCGAAAGGTTGGGTCGAATTCTAACGGGGTTTGATATCCACGCTTCTACACATTTGCTTCTCGCACACTGCATTCCTGCCCTGTATCTATGATCTTGCTTGCAAGAGCTCCGAAGCGCAGATTTCAGGATTTTGCAATTCCGTTGCATTTTTTTTTTCTTTTTGAGAAACTGGCCGCACCGCCGCACAGCTATATATCAGATCACTTATCTCTTTGGGTAAAGTCTTCGCCGAGCAGCAGCACCTGACCTGTCTGCTCCCTACACGGCATGGTCTGAGTGACTGTCGTCGTCGATCATCCTCAGCCTTGGTTGGCCGTGGAGAGTATGGGATCAGGTACAAGGGATTCAGGAGCGTAGACTTGGTTAGTGTAAACTTGAGCAATGCGGAGAAGACGCTGAGATCTGGGAATGTGAGACGAGGAACAGTTCTTGCTCAACTACACTCGTCAGCTACGGAAAGCCAAGTCCACCGTCGTTCAAATGCCCAGGGCGGTGTCCTTTGTCCATATCTCTGACGGTCTGCGCAAGTACCCTTCCGTCTTACACGCAAAATCGTTACTGGAGTAGCTTCGGCTTTGCATTGATCTTGATCGTTTTGGGGGAACAGCTAGTACGCGCATTTTCCGTAGGAGCCGTCCTCGTTCGCAACGCAACCATTTGTCCCACACTGCTGCACAATTTTGTCGTAGTATGTTCCATCCTGATACTGCCCGTCGCAATTGTGCTGTGATGAGACCGCTGTGTTAGCAGAAGGTCTTTTCGCGTGATTCGCGACGGATGCGACGCAGCTGACTTACCAGTCGTTCCTGGAAATCACAATAGCTTCTAAAAATCGAATCAGCTATCCGTAATGTGGCTTGACTGATTGCTGGGAGGAACTTACCCATAGCCTTCGATATCCGCACAGCTCGTATGGTAGACCTTGGCTGCGAACTTCAAGTCGTTGAGGCCGACCGGGGGCTTACGCGCAGGGCTTGCTGCAGCAAAGGCGGCGCCGGTTGCGACGATGAGGGTCAAGGTAGCCCCATACATCATGGTCGGTTGATCAGAAAATGGATCTTTGGCGTTGTGGATGTTCTGCCCTGAGATGGATGTGGATTGAGACGAGATGTGATGTTGATGTTGGGTGATTGCTCACGACTTTATGGTACGGGCACCCGCACTCCATTCAGGGCTGATTGCTGAATTCAGCGAGCTCTCCATGGTGACCACTCGCCGCTGATGTTTATTTTTGTAGACTTTCCCGCGATATCACACGATACCATGCTCAAGCGATGACACGGAGGGCCACGATGCTAGATCAATGTCAAGTCGCTCTGGAACGAATGACTGCTCCTTTCGAGACGAAGGCCAAAAAGTCCCAGCTGGGCAGTAGCTCGTGGCTATGGGATGCCAGGAGCTGTGGTTTCAATTGAGAGGAACAATCATTCTCCAGCCATGACCGCTCAGCCGTCTTCCGCACGTTGCGAGTGAATCGTACAGTCGTTGCACGCGCCCGTAAAGGCGTGAATGTTGCATTCGACTCTGACCCTACGGAGTGCGCGTGGCGCTTGTATACGTGGCATGTTGGATCTTGATTAGGACTCGCAGCTTGCCAGAACTCTGCCGTGCCGGCGACGTATTGTGACTCGACGATCTTGATTTGGAAGCGGAAAAATCGGTTTAAAGACCTTGTTTCGTTGGATCCGTATTCTGCATCAATCAAGAGAAAGCGGCAGTGAAATTGGCTTTTTGCCCGGAACTCTGGTCAACGTGGCGAACCGATCTCGGTCCATCGCAATTCTGAGACCGACTCACGGCTCGATGCTTTATGCCATCGATTGAAGATTCGCGTAGGATGTCGACCTATCCGTTACAGACGACTCCATCTCGAAGTCATCTGTCACTTGCTTAATTAGCGGAAGCAAAGGTCTCATCCAGGTGCATTGCTCGGATCGAAGTGCATTCCTAGCTTTCTCCAACCTGTAAAGCATTACAGCCGGCTATGATGAAGCCCGGAAGAGAGAGAGAGGGGTGCAACTGCTAAAGAAGTGACCCAGTTGGCCTCGCAGACGTTTCTGGAAACCTTCCAACCTCGCCGCTAGGCGGTGAAGTGAGCACGCCTAATGAGCACACCTCGCGGCAAAGCTTCCCACAGTGCATCACTGTCCCAAGAGTTCGAATCTCTCCATGGCTATATCCAAATGCCGAAGTCGTGCGGATAAGCAGCATCAGTGGTGCCTTCTTTCCAGGGAGGCACGAAACTTGACATACTAGAATCTTTCCACTTCGCAGAAAAGAAGTCTTCTTGCCAGGAACTTGTCGTACAAAACACGCGGTCCTGGGCGTCGCAAATCGAGGCTGGAATGAGGAATGCAAAATGTCCACGGATACCACCGTACTAATATGGAATCAACGGAGCTTTGTGCAAGATCCAGAAAATGGCAGTCTCACGACACCAGCGACGTTTTACAACATCGAATGTCCCTGCAACGATGATTCATGTTGGCTGAAATCAGCCTGCATTGGAGGCGTGGAACATTTTGATCAACATCCTCCACAAGGTCTCAGTTAAGGCTAGAGGAGCGTACCATAGGCTGTGCTGGAAGGAGGAGGGCCTTGGTGCCAGAGCAACGTGAGGCCGAGGATACGGAAATGGCTATTGCGCTGACACTCGTCTACACGGAGGATCACAATATGCCTTTGCTTCAGCTTCCTACACTGATGATACTGAATACGCTTTGCCGTCTGATACTTAGCATGTCGCAAGCTGTATACGGTGGGCTCTGCCTCGCAACTGTGGTGGAGACTTTGCATGCCCTGTATCACGGAAGGGTGAGCTACTTCATCCATCAGGTATGCGTCATAGTTGCAATACATCACTGATAGTCGCTCTGGAAAGTGAACCCATGCATGAGAGTCCTGCATAGGCCATGGATGGCAAGGACTGTTATGGAGCGCTCAGTCAAAAGCGCTCAAAAGCGCAGAACGCCGTCATCGCGCCTGGAGCAACGCAACGTCCCAGGACTTTGCATTCTGCGCGATGGCTCGGAGAAATGTGCTCAACTCTTCTCGCAATATGCAGTTTCGAACCACCCTACAGATTGTGTGTCCGGATGCGGAACCCTACACATTGTCATATCGCAAAGTCTTTTGTTTCACTTCTAGCACTGCGACTGCGCACAATTGCGCCACTCGCCATCATGCCTCGCGCCAACATCATTGGCATTATCCCTTTTAGCGAGACTGGCGCAAGCCTGTCTAAACAAAGCACTCTGGTCGTGCTCATGCTCTCGTCATTGCATCGTGCATGCAAAAGTTCGTCTCAACTCCTGGCCATAGTCTGCCGAATGCCATGAGACTTACGCCAGCGCTGGATCTAAGCATAGCAGATGATCATGCCACTTTGGTGTACATTGTGACACTGATGGCGTTGCTAGTGATGTGCATGTCAAGATTCAGCCGGAGGGTTCTTGCGCAAGTTTGTATGTTATCTGAGCGGCCTTCGTTACACAACCTGATCATTAGTATGAAGGGACTCGCGTGATTCCTGTTGCTTGGCCAGCTGGTAGCCGGTACTTTGCTTGTTCAGGAAGGGCTTCAGCGGCATAGTGCACCACGATGACGCTGAGTATGAGCTTTCTATGTGTCCGGTACCGGAGTTCTTTGGCAAGTCGTCGAAATGTGACGTGAGATCGAAGTGACATTCAGAGCATCGCCGAAGGTCGCACTCAACGCCTTGGTTGCTTGATCTCCATTGATCGCAACGCAAAGCAAAGCTGCACATGACAGTGTTAAGACGTGCTTCATCTGTCGCGGGAAATTCGCTGCGGAAAGCTACAGTACTCAGGAAATATCCAGGGAAGGAGGTAAGAACAGGTCCGATTGCAACATGGATCGTGAAAGTCGAGCTGGGGATTCCTGATGACGAACCAAATTCGTGCCAGGGGCACTCGCGTAGCAAAGTGTATATTCTCATAGCAGACGGGGTCATGCGAACTCTGTGCTGCCTCGCACGAGTCATTGTGATCATTAATGGACTTTGTGGGTTATTGGCCCGCTTGACCAACCACCGGATCAGACGGTCGGTTCCAGATGTCCTGTCATGGTTCACTCCAGCTGCTCTGGCTTGACGTACCCCGCTGAATATGTTCATTATGCAGCCGACCAGATAGCTCCATCGTGATGAAGTTGCAATATCAAGTGAGCTTGTTCCAAATCCCGTCGATCCGTTCAACCTGGTGAGGTGAGGTGAGGTCTACTTACACTTGACATGCCAAGGCGTTGGCCCCTCACTTCACCCTTCACCTTACATCTCCCGTCTCCTGCACTGCGTACTGCCCTTCGCGATTTCTCTGCCTCAGTCTCATCCTCGGAGCAAGTCTGCATTGCATTCTCCAAATCCGGTGGCCCCGCTGGAAACAGCAATCGGATTCAGCTGAGGTGTCTCGAAACGCCACAACGGGGAGTCCGACGGGCGTGGCGCACGCCATCTGCACGTGTCACTGGTCAGCGCGGGACGTGCGCACACGAACTCGTGGATGCCACGTGCAAATGGCGTTTTCGAGCCTCGTTTGGCGCGACTGGCGTGATTGATGTGGTTCGAGACTCACAGTGCTGCACGCCAGTTTGGTTGCGGACATGGGTGGGTGGAGGGGTTTTGGAGAGTGGAGATGAGGTATATAGGGAGCTCGGTCTGGGCGGGTGGCTAATGGTGTCCATGTTCCTTCAGCTCGAGTTTTATCGGGAGACCTGACTAGATATTGCTGTTCGTATTCTTCAAACGAAGCGAGTGCATTCGCAAGCATCATAGACCAACGACATCCCTCTCGTATTCCGACCATGGGCAAACGTCTCGTCCTCGCCATCGATGGCACCTGGGTCAACAGCGACAATGGCTACAGTTCTTCGATGTCCGGACCTGGAGCCACGGGCAAACTCGCTTCCCCTTCCAACGTCACCCGCATCTGTCGTGCTCTTCTCCCTCGATCGCCAAGCGGTGTCCCACAGCTTGTCTACTACCAAGGTGGACTCGGCAGCGACGCGAATGCCTATTCGTTCGTCGTCGGCGGGTACCTTGGGAGCGGAATCGACGAGGCCATTCGAGAGGCATACTCTTTCCTCGCCATGAACTATGAAGACGGCGATGAGATCTTCTTGGTGGGGTTCTCGAGAGGAGCTTTCACTGCACGATCTGTGGGATCCTTGATTGCGGAAGTTGGTCTTTTGACCAAGATTGGATTGGAGTCTTTCTATCCCATCTTCAAGGACTGGGAAAATCAGAACATTGCTTCGTACACACCTGGGTACGAAAGCGCGGCGTGGCCGATTGCTGGAAGACCGAGATTCGGAGACAAGGCGTACAATGAACAGCTTGCAGGGAAGAAGTTGACGAGGTTAAACATTCCTATCAAGGCGATTGCTGTGTTTGGTGAGTTCGAAACCGCTATCAGTTCTGTCTCGACGCAGTCACTGACAATTGATGTAGATACTGTCGGAACCCTCGGCGTCCCAGACGTACGCCCGTTCGGCTTCAGCCTCTACAACAGCGCAAAGACCGAATACTCTTTCGTCAACACACAAGTCGCACCAAATGTCGAAAACGCTTACCAAGCTCTTGCCATCGACGAACAGCGGGACGCTTTCATGCCTACCGTCTGGGAATCCCCGCGAGACCCAAGCGCCCACATGCTCAAAGAACTGAAGCAATGCTGGTTCCCTGGCGTCCACACCACTGTCGGCGGCGGCTTCCAAGACACCAACATCTCCGATATCACATTGGCGTGGATGCTCACGCAACTCTCGCGATTCTTGGCGTTCGATGAAGGATATCTGCTGCGGCAACGCAAACAAAACGGTGACTTTTACGTCGCGAAAGAGACTCCCGAGGCTGGCGTCGGGTATGGATTGGGGCTCATCAAGGCTTCGGATACGGGTCTTCTGAACACGATCCTGGGAAGGAAGGTCCGCACTCCGGGCGAGTATCTGCTGACAGATCCCAAGTCTGGCGAACAGATGCTTGGAAAGCCGTTGCTGAATACGAGGGAGTTTATTCATCCTTCTGTGAGGTATCGCATGCAAAACGGTGGGAGGGGGCCGGCGAGTAATCCGGAGGCAAAGTTGGGTGAGGGCAAGTATGAACCGAAGCCGTTGCAGGATTGGACGTATATTGCGGAGGGCGAGGATGTTCCACCTGGAATCAAAGTCGACCCGAAGTGGGCGAAGGCGCCGAAGTGGGTGAGGAAGTCGACAGGGACGTATATTGTGGAGGATAAGATCGTGCCGGGGACGTTGGAGGCGGTATTGGTGGAGACATGGAATGGAGTCGGGAAGTGGTTGAAGTTGTGATCAAGCGTCCATCAGCTCGGCATTGGACCATGAACCATCTTGCTCAGTATGATTGTGTATTCAATTTCTGTCCGCAACGCCTCGACGTTGAAAGTGGAGATTTGTGCCATGACATTGAAGACCACCAATCTGCCCTTGTACAAGTTGCGAAGCTCAAGTATGATGCAGAAGCAGAGTCAGGGAAGCAGCGAGTAGTTGTCCGAAGGCCCACGCCGTTTGCCAGTCCCCTTTGGGACCAGCCCAAAGCACAGAGGCAAGCCAGACGATCGCAAGCCCTACCATCGCGTACACACCTCCAGTCCGCGCATGAAGTCGCATCCGGCCGATGTTTCAGCCCATGGTCACATAGATGCCGCGCATTTCGCCCGACGAGGCCAACGACTCGGCATCGACTGGAAGTCCCACGTCCTGAAATCGATTAGAAAATTGACGATTGTGCCAAGGGAGAGATACAGACCTCTTTGCGACAGTATACAAAGCTTTCCTGTAAAAAGCCTTGCTCGAGGAACACTCTCTCTGGAATTCGTTGCGGGTATTGCAGACATTCCGTCAACCAGTGTCGCCTGTGGTACCCATTGAATCTCTTGGTAGCTTCGGGTATCCAGTCATGCAAGCACAGCTTGCCATAATACTGGCCGTCCAAGCACTCGTCGGAGTGATGAAGGGAGTCCCAGCAATCCGACTCCCCAGCGTGTTGTGCAATTTCTTGCGCGCTGGCCAGGGTCGTCCGCGCTTTGTCGTGAATGGCCTCTGCGCCCAAATGCGTGATTTTGATTCGGGCTTGACCAGCTCTACTAATATCATCAAAATATAACTCGAAGGTCATTAATGTGCGCGCTTATCGTGTAAGTCGCAAGACTGACTTTGACTTCCTCCGCTGTAGAGATCCCATACCACGGCAGCCATCGCTTCCATTTTCCCTGGTCCTGGTTCACTGCATCTTGGATAGTCTGCATGATTAGAGCCTCCCAGCCTGCGAGACTGACATTCTTCTCCTGAGAAGCTATCCTGAGGACATTGGCTTCCATTCCTTGGGACTTTTTCCGAGTTTTCTTTGCTTTCTTTTTAGTGGGCTTTTTGGGGCAAAGAAATCTTACTTCGATGGCATATTCAATGCCGCCACTGCGAAAGCAGAGGAAACATGCGTGTGTGTGTTCCGCTATGTGGCTTTCATCGGCATTGGCTGCTTTCGCTTTCGTGCTCTTCCCCTCCGGCTTTGGCGTTTGCACGGACAGTTTTTCTTGTTGAGCGTGTCTTGTGCAAGTCAGCTGTGAGTTGAGCATTTAATTGTCTGTGCGACGATACAATGTGCCCGAGATTTTCTTCTCCTCGGCGTATACTCTCTTTTTTTGCGTCGAGATCTGGTGGGAGAAGCATCACCAGCTTCCAAGGGCCGAGTGCTATTGGGGGTGGAACGTGGAGCAGTATCGCAACTCGATCTTGGAGCGCCGCCGCTTGATCGTCACGAGACTGCACTTGTATCATGCTGTTGTCCATGGAACGTGGACTCCGCTCCGGGGCCAAGGACGAATCTGTACGGCAAGCGCAGCGCGAAGTGAGTAGAATATCATCTGTTCTGCTCGCCAAACTGTTGCAACGAGGTCTTTACCCTTTATGCAACTTGAAGGCTGTGTCGAACGTGCCCGATCTGATTGGTGCCTGCAGGACCGGTAAGGCGACCGCAGGCGCGCTATGCAGGCTGTGCAGGCCTAGCTGGGCACTGCTGCACACTCAGCTCGTCGACTGTCACGAGTAAGACTCGCAGCGTTAGAAGACATAACACAAGCATCAAAATACCCTCCTTGAGAAGTGTGGAGAGTTTCTGTATATATGCTCTAGAGCGCGGCGCCGAAGCATTTCCACTTCTCTCCATATCGAAATAGAAGAATCAAGTAAAGCTGTGTGCGATCTGTACGTCCTGCTCTCTCATATCTTGCCACCAAAAGCCGTTCGAACGAAATTGGAACAAAAATGAGCCAGGTGTGCCTGCATCAGTATGAGACCTGCTCGTCCCGTGCCCAAAACTCCTTTCACGTTTCTTCCTCCCCTCCTCCCCCAACCTCAATCATACCTTTCACCTCACCCAACCCATCAAATCCTCCCCGGAAACGCCCTCCCGCGATTCCCCTCCCACCACCCCTCCTCATGCGCCGCAATCAACTCACACTCCTCCCCCGTCACAGCATCAAACTCCCTCAACCGCGAAATGCTCTCCCTCGCCACCTCGGGATCCACATGGATGCACAGCGTCTCCCCCTCCGGCCCCGTCCACACTCCGATATCCTTTTCGCCCGTCAGGAGCCGTCGGTCGTGGTATGCGTCGCCGCAGAGCAGCTTCCAACTCGTGGGGCCCGTGCGGCAGAGGAGGTTCAAATGGCCGGGGAGGTGGCCGGGGGTCGGGATGAGGTGGATTGTGCCGTCGGAGAAGAGGTCGAGGGTTGAGGGGAAGGGGCCGAGGGGCTGCCAGGGTTGTTGGGTGGTGGGCGGGGATTTGGAGGAGGGGTTGGAGAGTTCGATTGTGCGGGTGGGGGGTAGCGTGTGGGGGGTGAAGTGTTGGTGGCTTCCCCCCATTCCTGGGAGACCGTTTTGGAGGACGGCAAGGGCGCCGTGGCCGAGGAGGAAGGTGGCGTTGGGGAAGTCTTCTGGATCGCCGTGGTGGTCGTAGTGGACGTGGCTGAGGATTACGAGGTCGATTTCGGAGGGTGAGAGGCCGCCGGAGGAGAGTTGGGCTGCGACGCCGGGGGAGAGATTGTAGGGTTGTCGGCCTTCGAGGTGGGTTTGGAGAGCGGGAGGGTAGAGGTCGGGGGATTTGCGCAGGCCGAGGTCGAACATGATGTGGATTGGCTTGTCGGTCTGGGTGATTTGAGAAGGAAGATGGGGGCATGATGTTTCTGACGGGTTGGGATGGGTGATGAGAAATGTAAGAGATGGGACTGTGCGTTTGGCGCCTGGTTCGGCAGGGGAAACGAAGAAGTGGTCGGAGAGGGTGATGAAGCCGCCCGCGATGGGAGAAACGGATACGTAGGGTTGATTGGGAGAGGCTGGTGGGAGTGGAGAAGTTGGCATTGTCTCTTTTTGCGTCATCCTAGGACCTTTTGTGATCCGAAATTTGTGTCTTCTAGATTTTTTGAAATGCTCGGGTTCTGTTCGATGATGAGCGTGGCATGGACTTCAACTTACTACTGAACAGAGCTTTGCAACGGTGGACGAGCCCCTCCGATTCTACTGCGGTCAATTTGCCGAGCTAACAGTGCTGCTTCCCCGCTATGCATATATCATCAAACAGTTGTGCCCAGAGTCACAAATAACCTATGACGATATATAGCCTTGGAAAGCTGTCTTGGAGCTGTTCACGAACGAGCGGGCACAGCTCCCTCCCGAAGCTTGTTCCGACATCGCAGGTCAGCTGTGCAGAGAGCTCCAACTCGCATCTTCAATGGACGAGAGTGACGATGATGTAGCAGCTTGAGCTCGCACCTGAACTCGACACACGTTCTTCTGTTGTTGCATCAAGACATCCTCCCGTTGGATTAGTTCCAAACGTCCTTCATCTGTTCCAGAGCCCGCGCACATACATGATCAGCTGAGCATCCTCTCATTACCTCAAATCATCACTCGCCTCTTATTACTACCAGCCACCATGTCTTCCTCAAAATACACCCCCGAAGACGTCAAACGCGCCCATGAAATCCTCTACAGCGAAGGCATCAAAATGCGCTACCAAGTCGCGGGAAAAGACTACGTCGACAAATCCCTCGCGGCGGCGAATAATCCTTTTGCGAAAGCGATGCAGGAGGTAAGTACGCCACACACACACACACGTGCACCTCTGCAAATCACCTCCCTCACATATCCTCATTTGTTCCGCACACACCGACATTGACTGTCAACTCGGCAGTACGTCTCGGAATCCTGCTGGGGCAGCATCTGGACGCGCCCTGGGCTGGAATTGAAAACGCGGTCGTTTTTGAATATTGCCATGTTGTGTTGTCAGAATCGCGGGACGGAATTGGCGACGCATGTCAAAGGGGCGTTGAGTACGTATAGCTCGTGGGAAGGCACTTCCAGACCGCGAAACCGTGTCTCGGACATAATCGTACCTCCGACTGACTACTTGTGATAAAATAGACAACGGCGCGAGCGAAGAGGAAATTCGCGAGGTGATTTTGCAGGCGGCGTGTTATTGTGGGATGCCGGCGGGGATCGAAGGGTTTCGCGTGGCGTGGAAGGCGGTGGAGGAGTGGAGGGCGCAGAATCCGGGGAGGCAGAGAGTTGGAGGGGAGGCGGAGGAGGAGGAGAGGCATGTGGATGTGGATGTGGCGAGTCGGGCGAAGGAGGAGTGAGAGGAATGATATGAGAAGGTCACACTGTATCATCATACCGAGAAGTGATTCCGACGCCACCATGGATGATACTCCCAACGCCCGCTGCCTTCCCACTCCATGTCTCCGCTCTTCGGTATCTATCATTGCGCAGAGGGAGGTGTTCTCCTCATTCAAAGTCTTGGGCGTTGCGATCAATCAGCCCCTACACCACACTCGTCAACACTTCCGACCCTTGGTGTCATATAGTCGCTCATTGGCCATCACGTGCCTTCCTCCAGTTCTCTTCCTGCTCCTGCTGCACCTCGCTCAGGTTCTTGAGCGTGTCCTCCAAGATCTCCGCGGCGCGTCGGTGGTATTCTTCCTGCGCTGTCGCCAGCTCGACCAAGTTCCGCAGCGGCTCCGGGGTGTCGAGGACGTTGCGCATGATGCTCGTGGCCTCGTCGACCTTCTCCACGAACGTGTCCTCGGCGGCTTCGATGGCGTTGCGCTGGGCCTCGGTGTAGTTCTCCTCG
>ANSM01004183.1:0-14905 GCA_000347735.1 Cercospora canescens BHU | reverse complement strand
GGTCTCCAACGTCGCCGTCCCGCCGGCGCGGGCAACAATGTGCGACCTCGGGTTGCATGAAGACGTAGCTTTTCTTGACTACGCGAGGAACATGTAGACCTATCTTGACCATTTGTGGAAGGCAGTAGCGTACATTCGCGATGAGATAAGGTGCCGATGCTGCATAGCAGATCGTTTATCTTGGCCTATCGCAAAGGGACGCGTAGTAGGGCGTGCAGCACCTGTGGGCTCGATATCTGGTGGAGCTCCTTCAATGTCATGGCTGAGGAGTCTTGCTTCCGACAGTCATTTCTTCCGTCGTGTGGTGATTTATCGGAAGCTGTTTGTCGGCCTAGAATGTGGTGGAGTCCACTCTTTGTGGCTTTGAGAGCGGCCATGATGCTTCCGATGGCAAAGTGAAGGTCGTACACATGATGCGGTACTATTCCGCAACAATTGAAAAAAAGTTAAAGAAACGTGAAACATGCAGTGAGATCTGCTTCAATATTATACTGTAGTGCCTCTGGGCGATGAGGTGATGGCAGGGATCAGGTGCGAACTGGAGATGCCAAGAAGACACGAGTCAGGTCATCAAGCCAGCATTGCAGACTTTCCGCTGCTTTGCTGCAACATCAACCTTCACATCCACCCCGCACAGTCGCAACAATGGCGCGCAATGCTGAAAAGTCGCAGTCGATGCTGTTCCGCTTTCGGGCGCAGCAGGCGGCAGATCTGGGCATCGTTGACATCAACCGCACGAAGCGACCGAAAGCCATCTCCCAGCAAGAACACATTCCAACCTGTGAGCGGTGGCGCGGGCAAGTGCTCAAAGAGATCAGTCGAAAGGTGTCCAAGATCCAGGACCCGGCCTTGAGTGATTTTCAGATTCGCGATATCAACGACGAGCTGAACAAGCTCTTCAAGGAAAAATGGCAATGGGAGATGCGAATACGAGAATTGGGAGGGCCGAATTACATGCGTGGAGGCGGCAAAATGACTGATGACGAAGGGAGATTGATAGAGGGAGGTGGCAAAGGTTATCGATATTTCGGTCGAGCGCGGGAACTGCCTGGTGTCAAGGAATTATTCGAAGCTGCGACGGCGAAACCGGAGAAGGAGGTCAAGGAAACGAGACACGATCTGAGACTGCGTGTGGACGCAGCGTACTATGGATATAATCTAGACGAGGAGGACGGGACATTGTTACAACACGAAGCGCAGAAAGAGAAGGAGGCATTTCGGGCACTCGCAGAGAAGGGCGATACTGCAGATGGAGACTTTGAGCCTCTTCCTGGTGATGCCGGGGACGGGATAGCTTGGAAGTTGCCAACTGCAGAGGAAGTAGAGAACGAGCTATTGGAGAGGCGAAAACGAAAACTCCTTGACAAGCTCTGAAGGTCCACGAAGCAGCCAGTGATCGTTCAGATCTGTGGATGAAGCTCTCACCGCAGTTGCTGCCACGCTGCCACCGCTGGCGCATTCGTAAAACAACACCAGCAACACGAGGATTGCTTCGGGATGCAACATCGAGTCGAAATTGTGGGGCAAATTTCTGGTGTCGCCAGGCCCTCACGAGTCCGGGAGGTCTCCATATCCGCGGGCTTTGTTGCCAACTCACGACATCGCCTGTTACTTAAAGGGGCCTCGTGGATTTCCCATACATCTCTCAGATCCGTCGAAGGCGATGCTCGGGCTCGCAACAAGATCATATCGTGTTCGAAGCAAGTCGCTCGGAGTTTCATCGATTGGGCCGAATGAACTCGAACATCTGGAACCCATGGCGCCACTTCGTAGTATCGCATATCGAAGGCGCAATGTCACTTCGCCTTCACCTACTGTCGGCCGTCTTGAACCGGGTGCTGGCGCAAACCGTGGTCAGTCAGGCACATCACCGTCCATCAGAGCCTTTGGCCCGACGATATATATTCCGACCCCCACGTCATGCTTCAGTGCACCCTGGACTCATTTCATACTTCCTTAGATGCAGCATCTGCCCTTGCTGTTGCGCCACCTAGCGTCTGACAGGCTAAACGAACGGCCAATGATCAGCCAGACGCATGTCACCCGAGTCGCCGCGGGTGTGAGTATTCAGTTTCGAGAGCCATGCGACAGCGGCGCGAAGCAGCAGCTAAAAAGCGCGCGAGATCGAGTTTGGTGCATTCCTTCAATGCCACCACGTGTGGTTGAGACGAGAGATTGTCACATGTAAGGGGTGAAGCATCTAAGTTTTCGGGTGAAAAAGCTTGGGCAGGCTTCAATTCGGTCCAGCACGGGACGACTCGCATTCATCGACACCACCTCCGGTACTAGCACCATCAATTTGCCAATAAGTGCACGCGATGTGGCAGGTGTTATCGCACGCGCTGCATCACAATGTGCGTGCTCTGCCATGCAGATCTGCGTGGAGGAGTTGGTCGTTGTCAAACGCGGATCGTGTCGCGTCATTTGCTGCTTTTGGCTTAGCCGCTGACAGCTCTCGAAAATGCCTCATACACAATGAGCATACAGGTTCCTTTGGCGCGTGGCTGGAAATCGCGCAAAGGGCACTCTGCAATGTCTGCATTGCACAGCCTGCGCCGAGCTCCCAGCATTCCTTAGCTGCTTCGTGCCAGGAGCTTGCGCCGCCGACTGCAGGGCCTCCGCGATGATGTGCATGGCTGCACTGAACGACCAGCCGTCCACGAGGTCACATCGTCGTCGACGCTAATTCGCGAAACCTGCTGTCGCCGAAGCGGTAACCTGTCGGTCGTTTCTCCTTGTCAAAGCGAGGGCGCGACACGTGGAGGACTGCCTTACCGAGTCTAATCTCGCCTTCACATGGCAGTGGCTATGCTCGGCACATCGTAGAGCTTTGCGCGCCGCTCTCCTCATATCTGCTATATCGCCGCCTCACTCATTTCTTCCTCCCTACGTTGTCATAACTCAGTCGTCGGTTCCACGCCGTCACTGTCGACGACACCATGGACGAGCCCGCGCCCGCCCTGCCCAAGGCGCACACCTTCGATACTGGCGAGCTAGAACGAGCGCCGACTACTGATCGAGGCAGAATCACATATGCGGACGATGTGCGACTTCGCCGTATCAGCACGCAGCAGCAGCACTTCGACAGAAGTCGTGGCGGGAGTCGTGGCGGGAGTCGCGTGCGTTCAAGGTCACGAGACTCGTCCATTTCAATACGAACGACCAGAAGAAGCATAGATCCAAGCATTGCGCTGCCGCCACAGTTCAGGACCCTCTCCTTCGGCATCGAAGAAGACAAGAGAAGATTGAGCCTCGCGAATGTTGCAGAGAAGACGAAGCCCAAGAACAAGAAGCAGGCCGCACAGATCGAGATCGGAGATATCGATCACCACAAAGCCTCACCGGAGGAGCTGCTACACCGTCTCGAAACGTCCCGGAGCGTTGGTCTCTCGTCCTCTGATGCAGCACAAAAGTTGAAGACAGTGGGCAGGAATGTCCCGTCTCCACCCCCCTCGCAATGGCTTCGAAAGACCTTGAGCTATCTTTTCGGTGGGTTTGGTGCGATTCTATTCGTTGCCGCCATTCTTGTCTTCATTGCGTGGAGACCACTCGGCGAACCAAATCCAGCTGTCGCCAATCTTGCACTCGCAATTGTCCTTGTTGTCGTCTGGCTGGCCCAGGCTGCTTTCTCGTTCTGGCAGGATTTTTCCTCCTCTCGCGTTATGGCATCCATCACTCAGATGCTGCCCGAAGATTGCATAGTTCTCCGTGATGGCCAGCAGGTGCGCGTGGACGGCAGAGATGTGGTTCCAGGGGACGTCCTCAAGATCACGATCGGTAACAAGCTTCCAGCTGATGTACGTTTTCTGGAAGTCTCCTCCGACGCACGATTCGACAGATCGATCCTCACTGGTGAAACTGTACCGCTTCTGGCCTCTGTCGACTCCACAGACGACAACTACCTTGAGACTGCATGTATTGGCCTTGCTGGCACACACTGCGTCTCGGGGAGCGCCTGGGGCCTCATTCTCGAGACCGGAGATCGGACCATCTTTGGGCGCATTGCGAAACTCACGAGCACACCAAAAGCTGGTCTTACTCCGTTGCAAAAGGAGATCTTGTACTTTGTGGGAGTCATTGTCGCTCTGATGGTCACCATGGTCATCGTCGTGATTGGCGTCTGGGCGGGCTGGCTGCACAAAGAACATAGTGGTTGGATAACAGTGGCCAACCTGATCATCAGTTGCGTTTCTGTTGCTGTCGCATTCATCCCAGAAGGGCTACCCATTGCAGTCACGGCGTCACTGACCATCACTGCAAACATCATGCGGAAGAACAAAGTGCTTTGCAAGAGCTTGAAAACGGTCGAGACACTCGGTGCCGTCAACGTTATCTGCTCGGACAAGACAGGGACACTCACGAAGAACGTTATGACGGTCACGGATCTCTTGGTGGGCAAAGTTTCAATGTCTGCAAACGATGCGCCAGCCCGCTACAAGACCTGCGAAGGTCTTCGCCAACTAGCCAACACATGTGCAGTCTGCAACGATGCCGAATTTGTCGCTTCCACGATGGACCAGCCCATTGCTGATCGCAAGATCAACGGCGATGCCACAGACTCTGCAGTCCTTCGCTTTGCGGAAGGCATGAGAAGTGTCTCTGAGCTTCGGGAGTCCTGGCGTTCGATCTTCAAGGTCGCTTTTAACAGCAAGAACAAGTTCGCCATCAATGTTGCCAAGGGAGAAACTTCGGATAATGCCTTGCTCATGATCAAAGGCGCACCTGATATTCTGCTCCCCCGTTGCACGGCCTACATCGATGTCGAGGGATCAATCAAGAGCATGACGGAGCAGGACAAAAGAACTTTAGAAGGCATGAAGGACTTTTGGTCATCGCAAGGGAAGCGCGTGATTCTGCTGGCAGAAAAGCCACTCAAAGACTTGCCCTTCGATCCTGTCGAGCAACCTAGGGAGTACGAGCGTGATATCCTTGGACGAGCTGCCACCGAGTTGGTTTTGAGCG
Organism: Cercospora canescens BHU; assembly: GCA_000347735.1. Taxonomy (NCBI): domain Eukaryota; kingdom Fungi; phylum Ascomycota; class Dothideomycetes; order Mycosphaerellales; family Mycosphaerellaceae; genus Cercospora; species Cercospora canescens. The sequence continues at coordinate 9,943 of ANSM01004183.1, read as the reverse complement.
GCTTGGTCGGCATTGTTGACCCTCCTCGACCGGAAATCCCTGAAGTTGTCAGCACTCTGCGTGCAGCCGGTATTCGAGTCTTCATGGTCACAGGCGACTTCAAACTCACTGCTCAAGCCATTGCTGCCGAATGTGGAATCATTACCTCCACACCGAAGAACATTGATGATGTGACGCATTTGTCGTTTGAGGCGGGATACCTGGACAGCGCCGGAGTTCCTGAACAGATGTCGGAGAAATCGAATTCGGACCTAAAGAAAACAAAGTCCATCGTTCTCTCTGGCTCCGATGTCGAAGTTCTGGACGACTCGATGTGGGACAGGCTCGCTCTCTATGATGAGATCGTTTTCGCGCGCACCACTCCTGAGCACAAGTTGAAGATCGTGCGCGAGCTACAGCAACGCGAGCTCACCGTCGGTATGACAGGGGATGGGGTCAACGATGCGCCTTCTCTCAAGGAAGCTGATGTCGGGATTGCCATGGGTTCCGGAAGTGACATTGCCATTGAAGCCGCCGACATGGTCCTACTCGACTCTTTTGCGGCAATCGTCGAAGCCGTCAAATATGGACGTGTGGTGTTCGACAATCTCAAGAAGACCATCTGCTACCTCCTCCCGGCCGGCTCGTTCTCGGAATTCTGGCCTGTCATGACCAATGTGTGGTTTGGCCTACCGCAGATCTTGAGCAGTTTCCTCATGATCATTATCTGTTGCTGTACAGATTGTGCTGCAGCGACGGCACTGGCATACGAGGCACCTGAAGCCGACGTCCTCTTGCGCCCACCACGTAACGCCAAGAAGGATCGACTGGTCAACGCTAAGCTCATCTTCCAGGCATATGGCTTCTTGGGCGTGATCATGTCTGTGACGTCCTTTGCCATGGCCTACTGGTATGCTGAGCGCAGAGGTATTCCCTTCTCTACACTCTGGTTTGGATTTGGCGTTCCACCGACTGGTATGAGCCAAGAGCTTTATCTGGACATTCTTAACACAGCCAGCTCCGTCTACTTCGTCAATCTGGTTGTTATGCAATGGTGAGTCGGCACACTCAAGACATCTACGATCGACCTTCTGCTAACATATTTGCCAGGTTCAATCTATTTGCCATCCGTACCAGACGGCTCTCCATCCTACAGCACCGCATGAATTGGCTTCTGCTTCCTGCGATTGCTTTCGCGCTTGTCATTGCCATCTTCTTCCTCTACGTTCCAAACTTCCACAGTGTGCTGCAAACTTCTGTAATCCCGGCGGAGTATTGGTTCTTCCCAATGGCGTTTGGCATGGGCATTCTGCTGCTTGATGAAGGACGGAAATTCATGGTTCGCAAAAACCCTAAGGGCATTGTTGCAAGGGTGGCGTGGTGATCCCCGCTAGCGCTTCGCGCGATTTGATTTTGGTGGAAAGAATGTGCGCTGCAGATTAAGGCAGCATGCATGTATCACGAGGTGAATGAGCATCGCATACATAGATACCCGGGTGTTCCAGAGCAATACATTTAGAGTTTTATGACCTTTTCACCACGCGCACGTCTCAGGACCCAGCAATTTTGGCGAGACGTTCTGAGCGCCCAATCACCTATAGTATCTGAAAAGCATATTCTCAGCCTCGTGGCACTCTAAGCTTCGTCACATTGAACGACAGCCGAGTCTGCTCGCGGGGTTGTTGCCGATAATCTCCTGAAACGGCTCTCCCAGCTTCCCGGCGTTCTTCCACGCCAAGAAGAGGCGCTCGCCGAGATGTTGTTCCTACGCCTCTTGTCCGGTGTCCTCATCATGAACATCAACCTCCAGTTCGGCGAAGCAGCATACAACGAAACAATGGTTCAAACACTCTACGAGACGGAACAGTTCCTTCTCTTTGGAGACAGTATTACCCAAGAAAGCTTCTCACAAGAACGAGGCTTTGCGTTCGGAGCCGCCCTCACAAATGCATACGTCCGCCGTTTGGACGTCATCAACCGCGGTCACTCGGGCTACAACACGCGTCAAGCACTCGAGATCTTACCACATGTTATGCCGCCACGTTCCTGTGCACGTGTGCGCTTCATGACGGTGTGGTTCGGTGCCAATGACGCGCGCCTGCCAAATACTCCGGGAGAACCGCAACAGCACATTCCTTTGGACGAGTATATCGAGAACACCCGGGCAATCCTGGCGCACCCTGATGTCCGAGGACACGAAGGGATCCGGCTCATTCTCATTACACCTCCGCCCGTGGATGAGCGGAAAGAAATTGGGGCCGATCAGGCGGGGAATCCGAACCATACGGGCGTTGTTCCTCGCAAGGCCGCCGTGACGAAAGAATATGCGACTGCTATTGTGCGGCTTGGGCAAGAACTGAATGTGCAAGTCTTAGATCTCTGGAGTATCATGATTACACGTGCCGGCGGCGCGGTCGAGGATCCCATTCCCACGGGTGCACTGGAAATGCCCAAGAATGAAATTTTGCAGAGCTACTTGCGTGATGGCTTACATCTGACTCCGGACGGCTATCGAATCCTCTATGGTGAGTTCATGGCGCTCATCAGAAGAGTGTGGCCTGACCAGGATCCGGATGGACTGCCCTTTGTTGTCCCTCGATGGGATTCGCCCATTTGGAAGAGAGGTTCCCTGTAGGAAGTAGGGAGATAGATTCTACAAGGCATGTATACCCTGTCGCTGCTGAAACTGATACTCAGCAAATGAAGATGATTTGCAAAGCCGTAGTGAACAGGGTGCTCAAGGGGGCAAGGCGTGCATCAAGTGGTACGAACGCAGGAAAATATGACACACGTCGTGATCTACAGCACGAGCGTCTCTCATCACCATCCGCCTCCCGGCTGACTCATCACATGCGCAGAGCACATATTGATTTACCGAGTGACTCGGCCTCGTGCGTGACTAGGCACTGTAGTAGATGCAGGGTTCCAGCTAAGAGCAAGTGATGGAGAAGCCGTCACGAGTATTGACGCGGTTGGTGGAACCTGTCATCTCATTGTGCGGCCTGCGAACACTGTGGCGAACGCTCTGCAACCGATATGATGCCTGAGGGCCACATTGGCGAACACATGCGAAGCAGCCGCAAACTTGTAAGCGAATGAGTGAAATGCAGTACTTGTCGAGACGGACGAATGCCCAATTGGGCCATTTGTCGCTCATTCAGACTATCGACTGCAAGGCACTTGTACTGCATGACCAGCTGATGGGTATCCGTGGCCAACGGGAAGTTTTCACTCTGCCGAGCTTGTATGCAGGAGTCTCGAACGACGCCACAGTCGCCAGAACGGGTCGAGATGTTGCCCAGCACACCGAGAACCAAGCCTGGGGAAATGTCGCGTCTGCTGCGGTGCATGACTAGCCTCGCAACCTGGTTGAGTTGGCTGGACAGGATGCATTCGCACATTATGAATAGCAGACACGCGATGTCAAGTGTGGGAGACGCGTGATGCACAACGAGGGGGAGACGATCTTTTGAAGGGCAGCGCCACAGGAGGCCAGGATCCACTCGGCCTCGTCCCGCGCCAGACCTCACGCGTGAAAGGCGAAGGAAGCTTTCAACGGCCTACTTTACACATTCCGACGTGCCGATGGACTAATTTCCCGTCTTTCTTAACCACCTGGCGCCCGACCAATCTCGCCTCGGTCTCACCAGAACACGTCTTGAGATGGCGTCGTCCGCTTTCCGCAACCGGCAGCAGGTCTGTCCAAGACTACGCCTTCCGTGGGATCTGCAAGACGCAAGAGGAGCGTGGACATCGCTTAATGCTCATGGCTGGCGGAGCGCAACGGCCACCATCTTCATATCAAGGTGGTCAGCCGCCCGTCGCTGGTGACCTTCGACTTCGACACATTGTCGCCTGTATAAGGCTGGGGCAGGTTGGTTTCTTCTCGTTCGCTTCATTATTCATACGCCATGCATTTCTTCAATTCCCTTACTTTGCTCAGTGCCGTTGGCAGCACTGTTGTCTATGCCCAACTTCTCCAGATCCCGTCGGTTCAGCAAATCGTGGATCAAACCCTTCGCATTTTCGATGACTATGTGGACTACGAAGGCGTCACACCCCAACAGGCTCAGAGTGCTCCAAAATCCGCTGCGCCCGCTGCAGCCAACGTTGCTTCTATAGCAGCGGCCAATAGCTGCGATGACTACTGGATGCAAGCCGCCAGGCACCAGGGCATTGCGGCTTTCAATTCGAACCCATCGGGCTACCAGGTGTTCCGCAACGTGAAGGACTTTGGCGCAAGAGGCGACGGAGTGACAGACGATACACGTGCCATCAATAGTGCCATCTCGAGTGGCAATCGCTGCGCACCCGGTGCTTGTGGTTCTTCTACGACTACTCCGGCAGTCGTGTACTTCCCCACCGGCGTGTACATGGTCAACGCTTCTATCATTGATTATTACTACACCCAAATGATCGGAAATCCAAAGCCAGGATGTATGCCAACCATCCGCGCATCCCGTACCTTCAATGGCGGGCTCGGTGTCATCGATGGCAACCAATATGGAGCCAATGGTTTGGGATACGGCGCTACGAATGTATTCTGGCGTCAAATCCGTAACTTGATCATCGACACGACGCTTGTCCCGGCTGCGAATGCGATTACTGGCTTGCACTGGCCTACTGCGCAAGCGACCTCACTTCAAAACCTCGTTTTCAACATGAACAGCCAACAGGGCACTCAGCACCAGGGCATTTTTATTGAAGAGGGAAGCGGAGGATTCATGAATGATCTTATCTTTAATGGCGGCCTGTACGGTGCCAATTGGGGCAACCAGCAGTTTACAAGCAGGAACTTGACTTTCAGAAACTGCGTGACTGCCATTAATCAAATTTGGGACTGGGGCTGGACGTACAAGAGCATCAACATCAACAACTGCACCACTGGCATCAACATGACCAATGGCGCCCCTAACGGTCTGAATATTGGCAGTCTTACCATTCTGGATTCCAGCATCAGCAACACCCGTGTTGGTATCAATACTGGACGCACTCGGAACACCAATCCGCCAACTGCGGGTGGGCTGGTCGTTGAGAATGTCCGCTTCAGCAACGTTCCGGTGGCCATTCGTGGGCCAGAGGGTACACGAGTCGGCAACGTTCAGTCTATTGCAGGCTATATCGAGGGCCATGCCTACACACCGACTGGGCCTGCGGAAGTGCAGCAGTCACTTACTCCCAACGCTCGGCCGTCTGCGTTGCTTCAGAGCGATGGAAAGTATTACGAGCGCTCCAAGCCACAGTACGAGAATCTTCCATTGTCCTCTTTCTTGAGCGCAAGGACTGCCGGTGCCCGTGGCGATGGCAGGACAGACGATACTCAAGCATTGCAGGCCGCCATTAACAGCGCAAGAAGCCAAAACAAGATTCTGTACCTTGACCACGGAAACTACATTGTCTCAAACACGATTTACATTCCAGCAGGCTCGAAGATCGTTGGAGAGACGTTTTCGGTCATCATGTCGTCCGGAAGTTTCTTCAATAACCTCACCAACCCTCAGCCGGTGGTGCAGATCGGTAGACCAGGAGAGCAAGGATCAATCGAGTGGAGCGACTGTATTGTCAGCACGCTCGGGCAACAAAAAGGCGCGGTCATGATTCAGTACAATCTTGTAGCGCCCTCCGGATCCCCCACCGGCTTGTGGGACGTGCATGTCCGTATTGGAGGCTTTGCAGGATCAAAGCTTCTTGTCGCCGATTGCCCAAAGACACCAAACGTTCAAGTCACGCCCAGCCTCATCGACCAGGATTGCATTTCGGGCTTCTTGTCGATGCACATTACCAATGGCTCGACAGGCCTCTACCTTGAGAACGTCTGGCTGTGGGTCGCGGACCACGACATCGAGGATCGTGCCCTAACTCAAATCACCATTTACACTGGCCGCGGACTCCTCGATCAATCGCAGGGACCAGTATGGATGGTAGGCACCGGCGTTGAGCAGTAAGTCGCAACTCTGATCATCACTTCATCGCAGATTGACTGACAAACTTTCACCACAGCCACGTCCGATACGAATACCAATTCGTCAACGCCCGCAACGTCTTCGCCGGCCAGATCCAAACCGAAACAGCATACTACCAACCCAACCCCAACGCCCGGAATCCTTTCCCCACCGTCAGCTCTCTCTCCGATCCTTCCTTCAACGACGCCACCGTCGTCGATCAAGGCGCCACCATCCCTGCCGCAAACGGCTGGGGTCTCCGCATCAAAGACTCGACCGACATTCTCGTTTACGGCGCAGGATTGTATTCCTTCTTTAACAATTACAGCACGCAGTGCTCGGCCCAAGGGTCCGGGTCCGTGTGCCAGAACCGCATCACCAGCATCGAGGGAACCAATACCCGGACTTCAATCTATAATCTCAACACTGTCGGCACCAGATTCCCCGTCACGGTGGACGGCACGAACAGAGCGTACTATAACGACAACCAGGGAGGGTTCACGCAAGGCATTGCATTGTTTCGCAACAGGAATGGTGTTTGAGTGAGGAGTTGAGGTCTAGAAAGAGAGAGAAGGATGATGGTATGCTGGGCAGTGATGCACTAGCAGATACATACACAGTGTATCCTTTTCCTCTCTATGACTTGACGCTTCTGCAATGCGCATGCAACGATCTAATTCTCGGCCTCTTTTCACGCTATTATGACATATTATTTTGGTCGTGTAAACCCGCGCAGTGCTTTCATAAAAACAAAGAGAGCAAGCAGATTGCGAGCATCGTAATCAACGGCTTGGCTGTTCGGCGATCATTCGGTCGTGACATTGACATCCTCAGATATGGATGTGTTGGCTCGTCGTGCGGGTTCATACCATTTTTTCGTTGAGGTCCGCGGGTTGACTGAAGCTGCAAAGGCCAAATATTCTGCACACCTGGAAATTCATCGATGTATCATCCTTTTTCCTCTGCTCAAGTTTCGACAAGCATAATCGCCATTGAGCCTGCAGAGACACACTTCATGAGATTTCAAGGTTGGTTCGGGCGACGTGGGCCGCCTGGTGCCTGCCCAGAACTGGCACCCGGACCATGTTGTCCTTGCGATTCCATATTCACGGGTACATTCCATGAAGCTTCTGGCATGTTGTATTCTGTGGGTAGCACGAATTGGCTCGACCACATCAAGGAGTCAAAATAATCCTCCGGCCATGCTTGCCATTGCTCATTGGACGTGAAATTGAGCTCTGATGATGACGGCATATGAGGCTGCGTAGTGCTATTCGATGGTATTGTCGGCGTGTATACATTGCTCTGGCCGTGCGCGGCGATCAAGGGGTGAGGGTGATGAGCAAGAGGATGAGGCCGGTGCATCTGGTCCATGTGATAGGCGTGTCGCTGGACACTGTCGATGTGCGAACTCAAATGCTGCGGATGCGGGTGCTCTGGCTCTCGTGAATCTAGTGCTCTTTTCGAAGCCTTCAGATCACCAGCACGCCGCGAAGACTGTAATGTCCGTATCATGTCCGCAGCATGCTTAGCAGGCCGTAATTTCTGCGCATACGAATCCAAGAGCTGCACACAATTTGCAACATCTGTTTCGAGCCGATCATTGTCGCTCGTGCCGCCCTCAGTCGTTGAAGCCGGGTATCTGCTTGCAACCAGAAGAATTGAGCAGATGCCGACTACGAACGGAATGAAATGATGCCACAGGTAGCTGTGGGTTGGGCCCGCTATGTTGGAAGATCGATACAACATGCGTGCTGCAATCTGGGCTTCGGCAATACAAATCTGGCCAGAAGTGATGATTTGTTGCCTGACAGTATTGTCCACTTGCGCATTGTCCATTCCCACACATACGTGTGGCCGGTGAATCAAAGCGCGAAGATTGTGAAAATTCCAGGCGAGGCCACAACGCTGCCGCTCGATGACAGGATCTTTATCGCCAGAGTGCTCGAGGTCGAAGCGCAAGTGCGGAGGCAGCCCATGCTTCCAGGCAAGCAGTTTATGATCCAAGGCCTCGATAATTGTAATGCTCGTTCGGGTGGTGCGAGATCGCTTTGGTGCGTACAGGTCATGAACGATGTTCCCAATGATGTGCGCCAGGGTGACGTGATGTTCGAGGATTCCACTCGATTGTGGTCCAGGTGACATGGGCAAGAAAGTGTCGTTCTCGTAGTCGAAAAGCGAATCGTGGTGTGGGCTGGGGTAGTTCACTATACTGTCACTGGGATTGATAGAGGGGGGACGGCCCAGTTGCAACGCGAGAATGGTGTCCCAGACATAGCAAGCGTGCCAGGCACGTCTCCGCAGCTCTTTCTCAATCTGACTGCACACTGGTTGAGGCCGGTTGCAGTGAGGGTCGTCAATGACATGGAACCCGAGGAGTTGGGCCATTCTGACCGCGAGACTGAGCACGATCCAGCATCTGCACCATCAGTGATGCCCAGGGAAATGGGAGACGTTACTCACCGATCGAATTGGCAAGTGATGATAAGATACTGGCATTGCAGGATCAAGAGAAGGACGAGCGGCCTCTGCAAAAAGCCACATAGTGAGCAAGAGCCCGAGACGACTTATTTGCGTCGCAGTGGTTGTCACGCTTACCGAGTATTCGTTATCCAGCCTTTTTACGGCAAGCCAGGCCTGCGCATGATAGATTTCGTGTTTCTTACTCCTGCTCGCGGAGACATCCATCAGATTATGATATAAATCACTGATGGCGCAAATGGACACTGCAAACATAGTCAGTTGCTGCGCCCCGCGCTTTTGCTTCGCGACGTACACATGGTTGGTAGGAAATGGTCGGGCAGCCCGTCGGAAGATCCTTGTTTCCAATAATGCTCGTACTCGCGACGGAACGTCCTCTCGCACATGATGGGAATGCCCCTGCTGTACTTGAGAAAGAACAAGTCAATGTCACGATCAGCTTCTTCGCGCGAGGGCAAACACCGAGGTAAGCCTCCATGGTTCGACCGGTAATCCCTCTGATAACTTTCCATCCTCAGCGGAGAGCTCGTGCGCACCTGACCTTGAATGGCGTGTTTCACGGCGTGGAAAAAATGCACGTCGCTCGCTTCTCCGAGATAACTATCTCTGGGGCCATTTGGTGGCGGGGAATGAGATTCGTCGGAGGCATCTGGTGAATCCGCCTCGGCATCCTTTGGAAGCAATTCGTGAGGCAGATGGCTCCGGATGCGCGAGAGGATGGAGTCGACATTGGTCCTTTCGGCGTCAGGTAACCTGGCCCGCAGTTGCGATGCCAATTCATCGTACGCCTGGACCGCGGAGCGAAGGGCCTCGGTTTCAGCCGATATGGCCAGAGCAGAAGCGCCAGCAGCTGCGGAACTGGATTCGGGAAGTGGATTTGTACGGGGAGGACCGCGTCGTTTGCCAACTTGCCTGCACCACGCAATGATCAGAGAATCAGCGAAGGGCCTCAGCATACATGTGTCGGAGGACCAGGCAGGACGGACCAGTTGCAGCTATATCCGTAGGCTTTGCATCGAGTGCAGACGGGCTGCTTCCCATCGCACTGTCTCTGTCAGTTGGTGGTGGACATGGCAGAGGTTGCGGCGCGCTCGGGTGAATGAGTGGCGAACCTTGCTTTTCAGAGCTCTGCACCGGTCACACGCCTGTGTGACGCGTCGCCGCTTCAATTCCATCTTCGCGCAGCCAGTGCATACATAGTGGCGCTTCGATCCGCTCGCTCGTGGAACCAGAGGACGTTTCTTGGTTGGTGTTGAGCTGAGGGCACCACGGGAACAGCGGCGCAAGTATTGTCTCCCATGTCCCGCTGGACCGGTTTTTCCGCCAGAGGCTTGGCATTCGAGCTTGCACTCCCATGCATGGGGAGAGTGTCGTCCAGGCAGGCGCAGTGCATGCGGTGCGCCCTAGTTGGGCGGGTGGTGTCTGATAGCCGTAACTTGCGCGGGCGGTGATTGGGTTGCAAGGCGATCGGTCGTGCAGGGACCAGCATGGCAGGTGTGGCCGGCGGCGAGTGTGCAACCCGGTCAGCGGTGACGGTGCTG
>ANSM01004163.1:0-12089 GCA_000347735.1 Cercospora canescens BHU | reverse complement strand
ATACTATAATAAGTACTCGATATAGATCGCTAAAAGCTATTTAGAATCTAGGCCCTATAGTAAAGACTATACAGACATAATATTTAAGCTATATCTCTTCGCATCGTCGCGTTGTTGCGTTTTTAAAATTTCAGATTTTGGCCTAATTTGGCCTAATCAGGATGCCTATCTGATTAGGATGCTTATCAGATACGTTAGCTATACAGCTCGTACCGGCTTGTGTGCTTGGCGTTGCTCCACTTGAGCCCGACAACCACACCCCTTGCCCAAGCACAGCAATGATCATTAATGCGCGCATAATCAACTCAGAGGATGATCTGGCTAGTATACAATCCGAAGCTTGGTAGCATCGTGCATTGTTGGAATCGGGGCGCGTCATACGGGCCCGAGTCTGACAGGTCCAGGGACGGCTTGGCCTCCTGGCTCAATCTGCTCACAAACATGCCTTAGCCACAGATAGTCACCACTCGTCAGCTCCGGCCGATCCAGAAACCTCTTCCAGGAAATTAATACCCACCGTCACAACTGAAGCGTTGGCACAGGAAGAACCAAGATCCCCAGTCACACAGATGCATCGCGTCTCAGTGCAGCCTATGCTTGGGCTCAACCTCGGAGAGCCTACGGAGAGTTATCCATCTAACACTAGATGATAGTAGGAGATCCACGGCCGATACTTCCGAACTCAACAAGACAAGATCCTCCTTCGACTAGACTCATGAATGCGGCCGCTCTCGGGCTCAAATCGTGGCAGGGATTACAGCGTACGTCTCTTGTCTACAGAGACGAGTTCTATCTGCGAACAAGCCACAACAAGCCCGACTCTAGCATGGCCGGGAGACCGAGGGACATCCCCTTCATACCTTGCGCTAGGGCCAGCGAGGCATTTCAACAAACACACTCTCATTCTCTCATCACATCCTGTTTCTCACTCGTTGCCTCGTGTCCTCCGGCTGTATTTTCTGTAATTCGGAGAGATTTCACCAAAATCGTACCCATATCAGTCAATCACGATGAATATACTTGCTCTCCTCCTCGCCGCAACCGGCGCAATAGCAACTTGCACCAAACGCGGCCCTATCAACAACCTGTGCAAAAAACCCGCCGGCTACAACGAGGGCACCTGCCAAGCATTTCCGGCTCCTGTACCAGGATGTGACTACCAGTTGCTCAAAAGCGACGGCCTGCCCGTAAGTGCAATCCAGACATACAGGCCTGCACTTGCAGGTCTTCTGTGTTTGTGAGACTGATGATATATGTTCTTCTGCGGCAGTGCACAAAGAACAGCGACTGCCGATTCAACATTGTTTGTGGACAGTGTTAGACGGTCAAGCTATACAGCGACAAGGGAGGAGGAGGATCAAGCCGACTTGTGTTGGACGGGATATTGTCGCCAATCACCAGTAAAGGTTGGGGCGGCAGGAAGAAAAGCAAAGGAAAAGAGACAGAAGATTAAGATGAGAAGCCATCGATTGAATGTCGTCGATCTCAGTATTGCAAGTTCGTTACTTTGTGTTTTGCCTTCATCCATGCTTCCTCCATACCACCAACGCCGATGCCATGACAGGAAAGTACGAGAGAAAACCCTTCATCCAGAAACGACAACACGCAGAATGTGTAGAATGAACGATAATGGTCCCCGATACCCAGGCCATTTTCAAAAGTTTCGTTACTGTTGTGCTTTTTATTCATTGACGTCCAACATGATTCTGTGGCTCATTGGAGGTCTTTCGTTCATATGAGAGTGATAGAGGAAGAGAGTCGTAAACAGGCCGTAGTCCCTAACCCAACCACCCATCATCATCGTCAATCTTGCTGGTGTCTCCATGCGACTTCTTCATGCTCAGATCGAAGCCCAAGTCCAAGTTTGGGGGCTCCAGAGGGAGAGCATTGTCAAGCTTTGGCGGCAGGTCCGCTTTTTTCTTCGGAGTCTTCTTTGGCGAGCTTTGAGCCTTCATTGCTTGCTCGGCAACTTCTTCTTCTGAAGGGCCTTCGCGCACGAATCGCGTCTCCCAGCCGTCTTCGTGGGCGGCTGCAACCCAGGCTTTTAGGCCATCGTGGACCCCGGAGTAGAATTTCTCTTTGCAGGTGCGGAGGACAGTTCCCATGAGCTTCTCGAATCCGGACTGCTGTAGTTCTCCACGGAGTTTGTTTCGTTCCTGTTGGCCTGGGATAGATGCAATGATGGCATTGAGCAGATCAAGATGCGCTGTAATGTATGTGGTCGCATCCCACTCGACACCTCCGATATATGGAGCTGCCGGCACTGGAGGGCGAGAGCCCGGAAAGTGTCGCTGTGTATAAGTGCTGGCAAGTATCCTCTTTCGCTCTTCTTCATCGACGCCAGCTTGATGTGAATGCGAGCTACTCGGCTTGGGAAGCGGCACGACGTTCAACTGGTGCAAGAAGATCCAGAAAACCTCTCTAGTCACATTTGAGAGCTCGCGAGACCACAGTTTGAATGGCCTAGGAGTGTGCATGCCGAGAACGAAATCGACCGGTCGTTCATTCTCCGACTTTGGAGGTTCGCCCAGATAGGCGAGAACTTTCCGCGCTCGTGCTTCTAGCGTAGCGGAGGATTTGTTCATCTTCGACGACAGGTATGTGAGCAAGACGTTGAAAATGATCGTCCGAGTCGTGTATTCTGCCGGGCCTTTCTTCTCTTCGTCAAATAGCATTGCGATCAAAGCGGGGAACAGGTCGTCTGCGAACTTGTTCAGCTCCACCATTGCTCGTTCTGTCGTGCACAGTCCTTTGAGGCAAAGCAGTGATTCGTGTAAAAGCTGGTCTTCGTGATCTTCTCGCCACTCGATGGCCATCGTCCGCTTCAAAAGCTCTATGATCTCATGCATGCCATCCTGCGTAATGAAAGCATCCACCCACGAGACTGTTTCGTTGCGAAGCAGTATGCGAAGCTTGTGAAGCCGACCAACCTCGACTTTGGTCGGATCTGGATTCTGCCGCAAGTAGGCAATGTAGTCTCCTGGTACGGCCAGACCCCCATGTTGGCGCCCGTACGAGCCCGTAGGTGTCGTTGGAGTAAGGGAAGTTTTCGACACGTTGTTGCTCGGAATAACGATGGAAGTCGGGCGACTGCGACTCTGCGAGCGCGGCTTTTTCGCCGGCGAGCCATCGTCTTTTTGCTCTTTCTTCCCTCGTGAGAAGGTGAATGTCCGGCTCCGCGTCCTTGATCGTTTCGTGGACTTGCTATCATCTTCGTCTTTGATGGGCACTTTCGTCTCCGTAGTAATGTGGCAAGATGTGTTCGTCTTCTCCAAGCTTGTGACTGAGGCGGGCGGGCTGTTGTTCTTGCCAGCACCTTGGTCCTGCCGGATGAAGTCTGCCTTGACTCTCATTGTCAAGCTCCTCATCTTTTGTCGCATCGGCTCTGGAATATTGCGAGCGGCTAACACTGCCTCGAATTGCGCATCGACCGCTTTGGGATCAAGTGGAGCTTCTTCTTTCTCCTTCTCTTTGCTCGAAGCTCTCTCCTTGGTCTTACCCTGGAACATGGCCACCGCAGCCATCACTCTCCCGCCTCTCTTGGTCAAGTTGATTTTATCCTTACCGGCAGGAAGCTCCGCGCTGCCGTCACTCACTTTCCGGTCGGGACCATTGCGCCCCAAGACCCGCTCCCGATCGAAGGAGACCTTGTTCTCATGTGCCTTCTGGATCCTTCTCTTCGAGTCCTCCGATTTCCTGCTTTCCATGCTCGATTTGCTTCCACTCATTTTCCGACCTAACGCACTGAAAATGCCCTCTCCGTTCGATGAATGATAGCTCTGGGGCCGTTGTTGGGACAGTGAAGGGCGTAGGCTGGGCTCATCGAACGTGCCGTTGAAGTTTCGCTGCTTGCTCACGTCGTACACTTGAGGAGTGTATCGATCAATCTCGGCTAAGAGATCGTGAGAGGAGGGCTTGCTGCTCGTGCTGGAGCGGCCCCTTTGGCTAGGTAGATTGTTCGTGGTAGCCATCTGAGCCCATATTGGGGTTGGTGCGGTAGGTTCGTGCTCGGTGGGCGAGGTGTTCTCTTTATTCTTCTCCGTCTGTGCTGTCTTGGACAGGTCTTTGCTCGATCGATTCATCCTCGCAAAGACGCCCGCAAGGTTTGTTGAAGACTTGGACTTCTGGGGCTTGGTCTGGCCGTCCTTCGTCTTGTCCCTGCCGCTCTTCCCCATGGTGTCTTTCTTCTTGCTGGGCGAAGCTGGGGGCGACTGGACATTGTTTTGACGCTCGCCGAGCACTCCTCGACTGCCAGGAGCGGCCATGGGCGCCCTGTATGCTTTTTCATCCTGCTTTGGATCGGCGACGGTCTGCCCAGGACTAGCCGGGCGGCCCTTGGAAGAGACCAGCGATCTGAAGATATTAGACTTGGACGAGGCGTTGCGGCGATGTCCTGGCGTGTGGTGCTTGACGTCGGCCATGGCAGTCGATAGTCGCAGATCTAGAAGAAGCAAGCAGCGAACATGGTAGACTCAATGCAGGTGTAAGGAGCTGGAGTCGGGCGCTAGCACTCGAGCGCGTAGTGTCTCGGGTAGTGGAAGCCTTTTAGCACATGCAATCAACATCACATTCGAAGCGTCTCCATGGCAACGCCTTCGCATCTGCATCTCGATGCTTCACTTCCCACGGTAATCTCCTCCGCAAGTGCACGACCACGTTGCCTTCGACCACGGTCTGCTGCCGCCAGCTCATCGTGCAGGCTGTGCAGCTGCTCGTCGCCATGGGCGTCTTCGCCTTGTGAGAGGTTGACAGCTGCCGGAGATAGCTCTTATCCCCGGCCCCTCCAAGTGCCTCCGTCATCGTCGCCATTGAGACGGTCCAGCCCCAAATATTGGGGTGGTATAGCTAATGGCTCGAACACCCGTTCTTCTCGTGCCCCTCTTCTCCCAGACAACCACCCATCAAGCAAGCTCTGACACGAAATGTCTACGCCTACAGCAGTTTTCCGTGGCGGTGCCACCGCGCTCATCACAGGCGCAGCCAGCGGCGTCGGCCTCGCAGTCGCCAAGCTATGCGCCTCCCATGCGATGAACCTCCACCTCGTCGACAATAACACCGAAGCTCTCAATGCAGCCAAAGACAAGGTCCAATCCAGCGGCACCGTCACCACGCACTCTCTCGACGTATCCAGTCTCCAAGAATGGACCAACCTCAAACAACACCTCGAGAGCTCCGGCACCAAGCTCGACTTCCTCCACCTCAACGCCGGAATAGGTCCTAAGAGTGACTGGACGGACTCCAGCTACTTTCACAAGATCTTTGACGTCAACTTCTTCGGCGTCATCAACGGCCTCAACACCTTCTACCCTGACTTCGACAAGAATGCCTCCACTCCCAAATCCATCATCATCACAGGCTCCAAGCAAGGCATCACCAACCCGCCCGGAAATGCAGCATACAATGCCTCCAAATCCGCCATCAAAACCATCACGGAGCACCTCCACTTCGACCTCGCGAAGTCCTCGCCCAAGACTTCAGTCCATTTGCTCGTGCCAGGTTGGACATACACCGGGATGACGGGTGACGGCAAGATCAAGTCGAAACCAGAGGGTGCCTGGGCGCCCGAGCAAGTCGCGGATCATCTGTACCAGAAAATGGGCGAGGGCAAATTTTATGTCATTTGTCCCGACAATGATGTGGACTGGGAGACGGATCGGAAGAGGATGATGTGGACGATGGGAGACGTGGTTTACGAGAGGAAGCCGCAGAGTCGGTGGTTGGAGGAGTATAAAGAGGAAGCTGCAGAGACGATGAATGCGATGAAAATAGGGGACAAGCAGAAGGGTAGTTCGGCTTGAGGTGACGGTGTAGATAAAATCCACGACAAAAATGCCAAAATGAGATTACGTTGACGTCGCAGTTGCCGAAATACTACTTTCTTCTCAACTGATCCGCTTGCTTGGCGCACTGTCTCGCCATCTCCGACTGCTCGTCCGTCTGCACGACCAGCACACGATGCCGACTCTTCTCACTTCCGATATCGACCACCACGTCCTCCCTAGGCTTCTCATTTTTCGCCGCATTAACCTCAAACCCCAAACATGCCGCCCTCTCCACGACCGCCTTCCTCAAGTGCACTCCCTTCTCTCCAATCCCCCCTGCAAAAACCAGGGCATCCACTTTTCCACCCAACTTCACATAATAGCTCCCCACAAACCCCAAGATCCGGTCCACAAAAACCTCAAATGCCAGTTTACACTTCTCATCCCCCTCCTCAGCCTTCGTCGAAATCACTCCAAAATCCGTCGTACCCGTCATCACACTCCATCCAGACTTCTTGTTCAGGATCTCCTCCGCCTGCGTGATGCTCATATCCTTCGTACTGCTGGGGCTCAGTTTACCTGCATCGTGTGTGAAATGGAAGATCAGCGAAGGGTCCACATCGCCAGACCGAGTGGCACCAGGCAATCCCGCAAGCGGTGTCAGTCCCATCGACGTATCGAGAGATTTTCCATTCTGGATCGCACATGCAGAAGCTCCCGAACCGAGGTGGAGGGCGATGATGTTGACTTGGTCTTTGGGTTTCTGCACATGTGCTGCGACGGAGCGGGTGATGAATTGGTAGGAGATGCCGTGGAAGCCGTATTTGCGGAGTTTATTGTGCTGAGCAATCGTTTGGTCAATGGCGTAGGTGGTGCTTGGCTTTGGCATGGAGGAGTGGAAGGCTGAGTCGAAGAAGGCGATGTTGTTGACTTTGGCGTTATTGGCATGGACGGCGCGGACAATTGTGAGAGCGCCAGCGTTGTGTAGAGGGGCGAGATCAGAGAGCTTTTCGATGTGATGGTAGGTGTCTCGGTCGATTCTGGTAGGTCGGTCATAGTCGCCTCCGTGGACTACGCGATGGCAAGCGAATTCGATGTCATCGCGGTGCTGGAGCTCTGGAAGGTCAGAGTCTTCGGTCAGGTGCTTGATGATGAAATTATAAGCACTTTCTTGTGAGTCGACCTCTTCCACTTCTCGATCCTTGATGCTATAATCTCCGCGTGTGTATTTCAGCTTGGCAGGTGGTGCAGTAAGCCCGGAAATCTGAATCTCTGCAAGCTGTTGTGGGTCTGTGGTAGGAGAGTGATATTGGAAAACTGAGACTTTGACTGAGCTGGACCCAGCGTTGATAGCGAGGATTATCTTGGCCATCGCAGCAATTGTGAAGCAGGATACAGATGAAGAATGATCGTGCACCTACCGTGACCACCACGACTTATCGATGGTCTGGCCATGGTGAGAAAGCGCGTCCCGAGTGACGTCGAGGCTGCAGCCGAACAATCCGAAATTGTGGGACCGTCATGCTCCAGACACGAGATGCATGCAGTCAATGAGATGCAGAGCTAAATCGATCGTTCGCAGAAGGGGTATCTATGCATGAGCCGCGACTCGTCGTCGCCGCCTCTTCCATTCCGACAGTGTCTCGTCAAGCCCTTCTCCAGGTATAGGGCTGTTCGTATCTGCTACTCTCTGCAGCTTTGGCGGCGTTCCAGCTCCTGGCTCGTTCGGTACAGGTGCTGCAGGTGCCGCTGGCGGCGGTGTTGGCGTTGGTGAGCTGCTGCGCCTAGGCTTTACCAGCAGCAAAATGAACATGCCAGCTACAATCAGCACCAGCAGCAATATAATCTTCCGCTTGGTGCTTCTCTTCTGATATCCCGTTGCAACTTTGAGCTCCTTGTCCGCTTCTTTGACATGCTCTGCTGTCCGCTCCACATTGTAGTCGATGCGGTCTAGCACCGTGCCTTGATCAATCACCATGGTGTTTAACTCTTGGAACAAATTTGACAAATCAATCACGCCCTGCGCGATTTTCTCGATTTCTCGCTCTCGCTGCTCAATTTGAGCATCCATCACTCCCCTCCTCCGCACCTGTGCGGTTTGCAGTAGCGTCGACTGGGCTGCCGAGCGGTCCGTCTCGGATTCCATCATGGCTGGGTCGTTGTATGGATTCTGTGCCATCGGAGTGCCAGCTCTGTCCAATGGAGTGTTCATTCCTCCCAGTGCGCGCATTTTCTTGAGATATGCAGATTGTTTCTTGCGAAACAGCGTGCTCACATCTCCGACGCGGCTCGCAAGCGACATTTTGAGGTTCTTGGCCATGGTTGCGTCAGCATCCGCAATGGCACCGCCCGACTGTTGCTGCTGCTCTTGCTGCAAGCGATCGATTCTCCTGATAGAGTTCCGGCAGGTGATGAAGTCCTTCGTTATGTCCTGGGTCAGATTCTCGATATCCCTTTCCTCCTTGGCCTTGACGCTCTCGTCGTCGAAGCCCGGCAGGACATGCTTCGCGTGCATTTGATCCAGTCTCTTCATCTTCGCGTTGATGTTGGATAACGTCTGGGATACTTCATCCTGAATGTCCAGCCATCGGGGAGGGAGGATATCCATTTCGATGACCGCGTCTCCATCGTTGTCGAGGTTGGACATGAGCCCCGCCCGCTCGGAGTCGTCTGGGGCGTCTGTGAAGCGGCCATTGCTAGGGCCAGCGATCCGCGACCGCTTTGCTGGGTGGTGCGTATAGGATTGGCGATACGAGATGAAGCTATACAGACATGAGCCGCGACGGTCTCCGTCCACGCACACGTGGCCACTCACAGATTCGTCCTATCGCGCCACGCCCCCAAATTCACCGCAGTCGACATTGTGGAGTGGTGATGTGATGACAGACGCGCATCATGTACAATGCTCCAGCTCCCGCAACGTGCCTAGACTTGGCCCATCATCGATCACGCACGTGTGTTTCGAGGTGGCTGTGGGCGAGGCTAGCTGCCGCGGACGAAGACGGTAGATATGTGCGGTGCGGTGCAGTGCAGTGCAGTGCAGTGTTGGGTGACAAGGATCGACGACAGCACGGAGCGAGCGACGGAAATAGGACAACGAAGCAGCTTGCACATGCAGCCCGTTGGCCGTGGAAAGCTTGTGTCGGAAGTCACCGTGGATGAGCTGAGCGTCAAGTCAAGTCCCTGGAAAGTGAATTGGCTCCTGCCCACTTCCGCCGTCCAGCCAGCAAACAACCTAACACCTCCCCCTCCTGCTGTCACACCTCGCAGCTGTCCACCTCGCCCACGACACGACCCGACCCTCGCGCCCTCTGCTTCGGCGACATTCACGCACCGACCTCACCGCACCCGCGACCGACACACTCTAATCATGGTACGCGCAATTCCGGTGCCCCGCTAGTGGTGTGCGTGTCGGGCACATTGAGCAGTGCACGACGATCTTCGCAACACGTACAACCCTACGTCGACAGGACATGGCTGACCTGGCGGTGGCGACAGGCCGATTCATTGACCGAGGAGCAAGTCTCCGAGTTCAAGGAGGCCTTCTCCCTCTTTGTACGTACACTTTTCTGAAACAGCCAGGCAGCCGCAAGACAGAGCTAACCAAAGCACCACAGGACAAGGACGGCGATGGTACGATGCGCGCCTCCTCTCTGCGACTGCTCTGAGCTGACCCCCCTTCAAGGACAAATCACCACCAAGGAGCTCGGCACGGTCATGCGCTCCCTCGGCCAGAACCCCAGCGAGTCCGAGCTGCAGGACATGATCAACGAGGTCGACGCCGACAACAACGGCACCATCGATTTCCCCGAATTCCTCACCATGATGGCCCGCAAGATGAAGGACACCGACTCTGAGGAGGAGATCCGTGAAGCCTTCAAGGTCTTCGACCGCGACAACAACGGCTTCATCAGTGCCGCTGAGTTGCGACACGTCATGACTTCGATCGGCGAGAAGTTGACAGACGATGAGGTGGATGAGATGATCCGCGAGGCTGATCAGGATGGCGATGGAAGAATTGACTGTACGGTCGAGCACCGAATACTTTGCACACGGATGCACATTCGACTTCTTGCTGACACATGAACAGACAATGAGTTCGTTCAATTGATGATGCAGAAGTAGACTCTACTTTCTTCAAGCCACGACATCCCCATCGAGTACATTCCAGTCAAAGAAAAGCGCGTTCGCGAGCAATGAAACGGCCCTACGATATCCCATATCCAATCCCTCCCATCCTCCTTTTGCAGCTATGTCACGACCTACTTCCCAGCCCCGCAGTCAAAAGGCTCGGAGAGAGCCGAATGCAGATGGAATACACCTGAAGAGAGCGGCGTGAAGTATATCGAATCGTGCTTGCCACTTTTTGCCTTTTTGAGTCCACTGGGTCACCACCGAGATGCAGGGTTGGCGAAAATTGAGCAGTGCTCTACGATATTCTTTTAGCTAGGCAAATTTGAAACGTCCTTCCAACCAATTTGGCCCGCGGAGTATGTTGATGTTTTTCATCCATGCTTCAACATAGTTCCTTTCATTAAAAGATGTAGCCTCGCCTGAACCTAAAATACTATCTTCTTCTTCGCCGCTTCAGATCGAGCTTTGGTTCTTCAATTTGCACATCTTCGATCACCACCCACGGGTCATCATCTTCTTCATCTCCCACATGGTCCATCCCATCCATCGCATCCCCATGCGCCGCCTCGTTACTTTCGGACTCCAGCGACGTCAATTTTGGCGCCTTCTTCTCAACGTCCGACGATGAATCGTACATTTCATTCAAAAAGGAAGTAAAATACAACACGGCATTCAAAATCTCCTTGCCCGCAGGAATAATATGTTCCTAGAAGCATGTCACGTCAGCAGGATGCCGAGAGCGTTCACTTCCACGGTGGATGGTGAATCTCACCTTGGGCAGCAAAAACCCATAAGTGCCCCGATCGCGCAACTTCAATTGATAGGCATATCGCACTCCAATCGTGCGGTAGAAGAAATCCAGTGCAGAGCCTCCCGTGGGCTCCACGCTGGGGCGGAGATGGACTTTTTTGTTGTTCGAAGTGACAACGGAATTACCCTCGCATGCAGACATGACTTCGTAGTTGCGGCCATGCGTGGCGCGGATGGCCTTCGCCAAACCCATGGCGAGTTCTTGAAGGTTCTCCAATCCCGGCGGTTCTTCGTCACAGGAAAAGCTGTAGGGATAAAGGACCTCCTGGGAATACGAGTGCAGGTCCAGAAAGCCGACGAACTCGACGTTATTGTTCTCGGTTTCATTCTTGGCCCAGTCGGCCAGCCGCTTGGCCTCGACGGCTTCGAAGGGAGACTCGCCTGTGTAGGATTCGCTGCAAGGGTTGTCGGTTGCGGACCATTCGAAGCCGAACGAGCGGTCGAGGTCCATGCCCTGACAGAACCTGATGCCTGTTTGCTGGCGGGTTTTGCGCCAGAGACGGTCGGTTTCCCAGGTGTAGATGTAGCCGTCGGGATTCATGGTGGGGATGAAGACGAAGTCGAAGTTCTCGATCAGCTGCGTGGTCATGTGGTCCTTGCCGTATCCGGTAATCAGCGAATATGCAATGTAGTTCACGGTGGTGGTGCTGATCCATTCGCGCGCGTGCAAGCTGCCGACGATGAGGATCGTCTTGCGGCGAGGCGGATCTGGGTCGTCGTTGTTGGTTGGGTGCACACCAACTCGAATGGCTGGGATGCTGCGACCTTCGTACGACAGACCAATGTTGATGTGTCTGACGTGTGTCGTAAAGAGAGACGACATCAGACGCAGCCATGGCTCGATGACATTGAAAGGTTGAAAGTCTGCAAAGAAAATGTTGGTATCGGCGGGGGAGGCCTGCTCCAAATTGGCACCGAGGGGTCGTCTTGTAGGCTGAGTAAATGCAGCTGTAGTGCGATGCGTAGACTTCTGATAGTTGGCGATGATAGCCTCGGACAGCTCCTTCTCTCCCATCAACGGCTTGTGCGCGTGCTGGAGCGAGTGTGGCAGCAATCCGAGCAGCAGAGGGACACTGTCTTTCGACAGCCGTATATCGAGCCAGTCATGCGCAAATTCCCATACATCCAGCATCAACGTATCCGCTGCCTCAGCCAAGCTGGCCGACTCTTCTGGGGTGCTGATGTTGAAGCGCAGCACCAGATCCCCGCCATATCTCGCGACCGTGTGCGCTGGCAGCTGTCGGTCCCCGCTGTCTTTGGACAAGGCAATGCGCTCATCCTGGGACTGTTCGAAGCCCAGCACGGCCTGCAAAAAGTGCTGCTTGATGCTCGTCCATGGCGACAGTCGTGGTGACTCGTGGCGGGGAGAGGGCGCGGCGATGG
>ANSM01004161.1:0-47707 GCA_000347735.1 Cercospora canescens BHU | reverse complement strand
GAGAGGGAGTAGTCCCAGCTCCGCCCTTCTTTTTAACACCCAGCGATCCCCCGAGCCTGCTCCCACCGCGCACCACCATGTCGTTCGGCCGCAACTCAACGAGCGAGATTCCATCTTTGCGACTTCCTACGCCGGCAGCCCCGTGAACGCCACGTCTTCTCCGTCCCCACCGCACCTGCAGAACTCACCCCTGGTGGTCGAGCAGGGCATCTACTACAACGAGGGAGGGAGAAGTGGGAGGAGCGGCAATATGGCCACGGCAACGGCCACCCTGCCCGCGCCTTCCCTTCGGAGCAATGGCACGGGCTCGCTCGACTTCGCCCGAGAACACCAGAAAAAGGACGTGAGCTCGAGCCGTCTCTATCATTCACGTGCTGCAGACAGTCGTCGCCGCCCCACCACCAACACACTTGCCTCGCACTACCAGCGACGCTCCCTCTACGACATTCATGACTTGAGCACCCTATCTACTGCTCATCCGCCGCCTACTTCGACTCATCCGCACTCACGCCAGGACTCTCCCTTCCGCGCAGACACATTTCCCGCGACCCCCGACTCGATGCCGAGCAGCCCAGATGCCACAAACGACCAAAGCGCCGAGCGACAGCAATACCGCTCGTGGCGCCAGGGAGAGGCAAAGATGCAGGGTCTGACCATTGCGCAGTCGCAGCGCAAAGCGAGCACCACGGTGCGGGACGACGTGGACAAGGTCATTGATGCTCACTTGCCCCAGCCTGAGCCTGTGGCTGCCGTGCGCTCTCGGAAGGCCAGTCACTATTTGGGATTGTTTCGGGAGAATGAGCAGGAAGAGAAGCGCGAGACGGAACGCAAGAAGGCGGGCAGGACCAACGATGCCTCCAAATCGCAGATCTCGCGCGATCTCCAGGAGCAAGCCGCTGGGTCAAACAGGGACCAAACCATTTCGCAAACCATAGAAGAAGAGGACGGCGACTATGTCACCGCGTCGAAGAAGGACATGGCTCAGAAGTTGCCGTTGGGTTTGCTGGAAGAAATCCGCAATCACCACCACCTCGTGCCCGGCCAATCGCAGAAGATACCCTTCCCCAAGGACTCTCAGTCGCACGACCATGACCGACGCCTGCACGAGCAACTGAGAAAGGCCGTCAACAAGACCGAAGAAGACGACGAGTCCGACCGTGAGCATATCTCTTCCGCCACATACTATCCTCACCAAGGCGTCCAACTCGGCGATTCGCCAGATGTCGAAGAAGGCCTGGACAGGACCCCCAAGGTCAAAGCTGTCGATGCCGAAGACAGTCACGTCGAACCGAGCGCAAATGATGTGCAATTGTCATTGCAAGGTGAGGGCGCGCCAGAGTTCCTCCAGGGCATGTCTCGTGCCACATCCTCCGCCAACTTTAACGACCTGCCGAAGCCTATACCCGTGCCTGAATTACCCACCCCCGACTCAGAGTACGAGTCGGAATCGGGCTATTCGACGGTGTCTGGAGATGACGAGGACGATCTGGAGACGACACCGACAAACACGCCCCACGTCAAAGCCTACGGACATCGGCGCATTTCACGCGGCAGGCGCACGGAACAGCTACAGGCGCCGGTTGGAGCGGTCGAGCTCAAGCCCTACAAGCATCAAGTCGGCGGGCATACATCCATCTACAGATTCTCACGCAGGGCGGTTTGCAAGCAGCTGAACAGCAAAGAGAACAAGTTTTATGAGACCGTCGAAAAGTGTCACCGTGAACTGCTGGGTTTCATGCCCCGGTATATTGGTGTCCTCAACGTGACGTATCGCAAAGAACCGAGAAAGCGGAAGCAGACGGTGTCGGACGGTAATGGTGGCAACGAAGCGTCGAGTAGCGATAGCAAGGCACAAGATGGGAACGATGTGACTGCGGACAGACCGAAGAACCCAGAGCACACTCGCATGATCAGTCACTCGATGCAGAACAAAGCATCGTCGGGAATCCCTCAGGTACTACTTGCAAACAACAGACATCTCATTCCCGAGAGCCTTTTCAGGTCGTCTGAACGCTCGCTGCCTGATCTGCATAGAACGCAGTCCACGCCACCGAAGCCTTCAGATACCAATGGGATGCCGCAGCGTCCTGCTCTCAAGCCTGCTCAGTCATGGGGCTTCACATCTGTGAATGAGCACCTGCGTGACAAGGTATTGCGGGAAGTTTTCACCCCGCCGGTTATCCACAAGTCGCACAGACGTGATCGCGGGCACGGACGATCGTTGCGAAAAGTGCCGCCTTACATTCAAAACGAACTGGCTGAACGCAACAAGTCCGTCGATGTATCTTCGCTACAGAATACCGACAGGCAAGACCTTCGCAAGGAGTGCCTTAAGAGCCCTCTTGTGAAGCGAGCGCAGCTCAGCGTCGAGAGCAGATCCACATCTGATCTGAGCCAGGTTCTGCTCAAGAACAAAGACGCTCTTAGTAAGAGCGCCGAACATTCCGAACTCAACGTTGTGCCCGCTGAGTCCGGCGACCGCAAACCACGTCGCCGGCGGCATTCCGGTGGCGGGCTGATGAGGAAGCCGACCGACATTGAAGGAACACGAGGCGATCTCGAATTTCACGAAGACGCCGAGGAAGACGTCTTTGCTATGGACGACGTGAAGAGAGAGTTGCCAACGAAGTCGGAAACGCCCGTCACTGAAAACGTCAATCCCGACGGGGATCGTGTCAATGGAACCCATAATCATGACGTGGAACAACCAGTTCCTCAGCTGGGCCCAGCGATCGATTTTGGAGTGCCAGAACCACGCAATCCAGTAAGCTCGCTTGTGGAGCAGGATGAGCGCGTGGAGCATTTCATATTGTTGGAAGATCTCACCGCCGGCATGCAGAAACCTTGCGTGCTGGATCTCAAGATGGGCACCCGGCAATATGGCATCGAGGCTACTGAGAAGAAGCAGAGGTCGCAACGTGCGAAGTGCAAGTCTACCACTTCCCGTGAGCTCGGCGTTCGCGTTTGTGGCATGCAGGTCTATAATGTCAAGCAGCAAGGCTACGATTTCCAAGACAAGTACTTTGGACGCGACTTGAAAGCCGGGGAAGAATTTCGCGAAGCTCTGAAGCGTTTCTTCTTCGATGGGATCGGCCATGCACAGGCGCTCAAGCACATTCCAACTGTCCTTGACAAAATTGATGCACTTGAAGAGATCATCCGCAAATTGCCCGGGTACCGACTCTACGCCAGTAGTTTGCTCATGATCTACGATCGAGGAGATGCAGACACGAATGGCAAACTCCGTGAGTCGGACACTTCTGGGAATGGAAAGGATGGTCCGGTGCCTGGCATCAAACTTAAGATTGTTGATTTCGCCAATTGCGTAACGGCCGAGAGTCTGCCATACATTCAACATAAGCCTTGCCCACCGAGAAATCCCGAACAGATCGATCGTGGGTACTTGCGCGGTTTGAGAACGCTGAGACTGTATTTTCAACGCATTTATACGGACTTGCACAATCAGAAATACGTAGAGCGGGGAGAAGGCGAAGGCATGGCTATGGATCAACGCGGCATTTGGCACGGAATCGCACAGCAAAAGGGATGGACCGAGAGAGTCATGGAAGATGACCCAGGAGAGGTTAGTGTGTGAATAACGCATCGTGATTTGGATTGGAATATAGAGGAACGGCAAAAGTTGCGCAAGCTACGATTGGGCGGGGACCAGGGGTCTCCTTTTTCCTTCACGGGCTGGCGCATATTAAGATGGGAATGGGTACGAGGGTCACACCTTTTAGCACGGCGCTGGTGGTGTGTTTTTCTGCGAAGACTGCAAGGCAATTTGGGACATTTGGTGGGACGGGCGGGCCGGATGGCAGGATCGGTATGGGATGGATGGGTCTGCTTCGTTGCGCATATACCCGTAGGCTTGTGTGCTTAGGTAGGAGAATATGTATTATGTGAGTTTGAACCGTGCTGCGCCTCTGCAGGCGTGGTACGTTTCTGAGATGTACCATATTGGTCCTGTCTCATGAATACATGCGCGTCGAACCTGCAAGCACGGCACAGCCTACTCGCATTGTCAGGGAAATGCACGGCGATGGAACTCATCAACGAAGACTGCTCAACACACGCACGGCCTTCGTGACCATTCACTTCCTCGAGGCCGCTTAGTCATTATAGCCGAACTCGATCACCAGCTTAAGAAGCCGTCTTGTTCCCACCTTTCACCTTGCCCAAGACGCGCTGACTGCTAGAAACAGAACTCGATACAATGGCGCCGTTCCCCACTACACTCCAACCGCCAAGCGGCACACCACAAACCAAGCAGACAGCTCGGAGAGGCAACCACCAACAACGCCTCACGCGGAAAGCGAAACACAGCGAAGTCTTCTATTTCCCCATTGAAGGAGATCATCTTGGCCGGTTCCGAACAAAACAGACTGCCCGGCGAGGCGACCATTGGGGATTTCTTGCGCGAAGGGCTGCCGTTCGAGAGCGCGCGAAGAACGACAGCGGATCGGACTCCAATTTCTCGAGCTCACCCAGCGAGCACGGCGAGACTTTCCCTCCGCGTCCGCGAACGCTGCAGACCGCGAAGAGGGGCGATCATTTGGGCTTTCTGGCGCGGATGGAGAGGGCCAAAGCGGAAAATGAAGATTACTTGAAGTTTTTGCGTGGAGAGCACAATGACGACGAAGATAATGATGAGGAGGATGTTGATGATGGAGACTATGAATTTGCCCAAAGAGAAGATGTGGAAATCGACGGCGACGAGGATGAAGAAGAAGTGGGAGAAAATGAGGTGATCGCCCTCCTGCATTCGTTGGTGGATCCGAGCCCTTGGCCTATCGTTGAAGTTGAACAGGAATGGGATATCACGGGCGACTGGGATGTTGAGTTCGAATACCTTCAGATTGGCGATGTGTTTTGGGGTCGGCCTCTGCGAGGTTTGAGAATGAGGGTTTCTCATGATTTGGACCGGTTGGGTGATTATATGGCGGAATTTGATTTCGTGGCGATTGATGGGATCATGCGCATCACTTTTTCGAAGTTGGAGGATGGGAGTCAGGAGATGAGAGGGAGGTTCGTGTTTCGAGGGTACGAGTCGAGGGGGCCTGATGAAGAGATTCAGATAGAGTCGGATCCGGACGATGAGGGGTTCACGATTGTGTTTAAGGATATGGGTGCTAGCGTTGAGGGGGCTATCAAAGGGGTTGGTTTGCCGTACACCACGTTCAAGGGGTCGAAAGCTACAAAGGGGTTGCAGCGAAAGGATTCGAGTGCAGAGCCGTGGGGGTCGTATTCGGAGAAAGAGTGTGCACGAAGTCGGGTCAATCAGTGGGACTGACCTCCTGACATTCTGTCGGCGTCGGCTGGAAGTGGACGGTTGTGTGATGTGTGATTCTTTCGAACGCTTGAAGGCTGCCTAATACTCGGCAAATGGTGTGGCCACACTACACCTGTCTCATGACAAGCCATCACGAATTCGTTCTTTTTTGAATGCCACTGTTTTCTCAAAACCCAACGCAGCCCACGTGCAAAAAAATGTCTCTGATCAATTCTTTGTCGCCCCCTTCACAACCGCCACGTCCTCCTCCAACGGCAAGATATCCGGAACAGGCCCCACAGGCGTGATACCATACGGATTAATCTGCGCATGACTCTTGGTGTAATGCTTCTTGATATGCGTAAACTCGGTCGTCTCCCCAAACGCCGGAACCTTCCAATATAGCTCTCTCATCCACTTGTGCAAATTCGGGTATCCCGATCGGATATCTCGAATATTGCATTTGAAGTGCTGCACATAGACGGGGTCGAATCGGATCGCAGTCGTATAGAGCCGCACATCAGCTTCTGTGATGCGGGCGCCGTGATAGTACGGACCATCGCGTGGTTGGGAGAGATGGTGTTCAATTTTATCGAGCGAGGAGAAGAGAGTTTTAACGGCGGATTCGTAGGCTTCTTGGGTGGTGGCGAAGCCGGATTTGTAGACGCCGTTGTTGACGTCGTTGTAGGTCCATTCGTTGGTGGATTCGATGGTGTCCTTGAGGTCGGAGGGGAGGAGGTCGATGTTGGCTTTTTCTGGGGGGAGGAGGTGGTCGAATTCGTGGTAGAACATGCGGATGATTTCGCTGGATTCGTTGCTGACAATTTTGCGTTGTTTGATGTCGTAAAGCGTGGGCACGGTGAAGCGGCCGGCGTAGTCGGGTTCGTTCTCAAAATAGATGTCTCGGAGGTGGGTATATTCTTTGTGGATGGGGTCGGGTTGTGTGAATTCTCCTGGTTCTTTTTCATCTGCGGTGGCGAATCTCCATCCCTTTTCGCCGAGATGCCAGTGAACTGACGTGTAAGGAATGATTTCTTCTAGACCCTTGAGCTTGCGTACGATCAACGCCCGATGGGCCCACGGGCAAGCGTAGGAAACATAGAGATGATAGCGGCCCTTTTCAGCAGGAAATTCGGCATTGGGATCTCGTGATACCCAGTTTCGGAAAGCAGAAGTTTGCCTCTTGAACTCGCCAGACTTGTCTTTGGGGTCGACCCAGTTCAGAATAGACTTCTTATCGGACTGTGGCAAGGATGTCAGTACATACCTATTTTGACAGAGAATTTGCCTTCTTTCGGCGCCTCACTTACGGACGCCATGAGTGTTCTCGTTAGAGTTTTACTGGAAACTTGGTTACTGACGAGGGAAAGGCGATTGATTGAAGTCTTGAGCATCTGTTGAGATGATGGTATCGATCTTCCTGATTCGCAAACGCCGTGAAGTTATAGCACCGTTCACAGCTTACAGAGCTCCATCGTCGGCGCCGACATTCATGACTTGATGTGGTCATGATTACATGATGCGTACTAATTGCTGAGAAGTGATGGCTAATTGTCCGGTCTCGGCCGGAATTGCTGCTAATACTATTCCCCCTCCAAGACTGCCCGCTCTCCGGCCCCGAAATCGGCCTACAAAGGGTTCTCTGCTGATACACTTCTACAACCCTCTCAATTGCGCTCGATGATTCCCGCTCAAGGGAGGCAATTGCATAGGCGGTACATCTGAATCCGCAAAGCCAGACGACGCATTGCTCATAGGACTTGGCGCCATCGCCGGTTTGACGCGATCAATCTCTTTGTAAAATTGCCTCAACGCCTCTTCGTTTTTGCAAAACGCCTTGAAATGCTTCTGGATCGTGTCGACAGTCACATCTGGGCGATCGGTCTCCGTCGTAGGTCTCATGCTAGACGTCAATTTACTTGTCGCAAGTCTGTTGGGCAGTAAATAGAAATCGCCAATGTCGTTCGCGAGGATTTGGGCGAGAACAAGCCCAGATTTGTGCACAAATTGAGTGTATTGGTATGAAGGCGGGCCAAAGGAATATCGTACATTGATTGAGGTAGTGAATGTGCTGGCTGCTTCGTAGTCGAGAACGAAGTCGAGCTTCTTGAGCAGACGTTTGTGATACGCCAGGGGATCTTCAACAGTACGGGGTGAGAACGTATGCGGCTCCATGAGAGGTGTGGCAAGAATCTTGTCTGGCGGTCGCACGACGAGCCTCACCGGCTGAGGCTGATCATAGGGGTGATGCTCTCTGAATTTGCAAGCCTCTTGCAGAGGCACCTGCATGAGCTTCAAGCCATAGCCTTCCACGGAACTGGACCAGCGAGAGATGGCTTCCCGAATAAGCTTCGCCGATGTTCCGAGCCACTCGAGCTGGATATGGTAGCAGTTCTCTGGATTATGAATGCGATCATAATGCAAATTCATGATTTGCAGGTGATCAGACTTCTTCTGGGGGTCAACATTGAACTGCATAGACTGGCTAAGCATAATTTGTTTTGGCTCCGTAGGGTACAGACCAGGCGTGCCTCTATCCGACGATGAGCTCGAATCGGTAGCGCTGATGCCGCTCACAGGTCTCAGCATCGGTGACTTCATGGAGTCAGTCATGGGTGTAGGAGGTATCGACCTCCATGGAGCTTTGCTGAACAACCCAGTGGTATTCGGATATTCGGTCGTTCTGTACGCGCTGCTGATTTGGTAGAAGTAGTGACCGTCTCGAAATTTGTGCTTTTGTCGCACATGAGAAAAGACGCCGCGACTCATCAACTCGTTGCCCACATTGACAGCATCCTCACGCAGCTCCAGATCTTTGAAGACGCCCAGTAGCCATGTTGTCATTTCATCTCCTCTGAAGCATTTCAGATGTGTGACGGTCAGCCATCTTCTATCACGCACTTCCACGCCATACGGAGGTGGTTCTTGCATCTGTCTGACCAGCTTAACAATATCAAAGTTGCTACTGTGATGCTTTTCAGCTTCTGAAAACAGTGAAGCATCAAGGTCTCCCTCTTCGAGTTGGCTGGACAGGGCAGGGCCATGTGCGTTGACAACAACACTGGGATCTCGAGTCTGATACTCAATTGCCAGCGGGTTTGGATCGCGCTCGGCGGTGTACGGGGTGGACGCAGACTTCTTAACCGACACCTGGTGTGACTGGTCCTCAGCTGAGAAGTAGCGCTGACGTTGCCATAATTGTGTCAATCGCTGGATGCCCTCGATGCGTCGCTCCTCATCAGAAAGACCTCCCAGCCGGCTTTGGTAATCCAACTTCGAGATGTCCACGGGCAAAAGTACGAGCCGCACCTTGAAGGTGACATTGATCTCTGGAAGAGGTGCAAGGCGGAGAATGTGCTCATCAAGCTCTGTCCAATCTGTGATGGGTGCCTCTGAATGGTATGAGATTTCTGGCTTGATATTGAGGCCAAGAATAGTGCGCATTTTCGGCTCGTACGATGTCACGTAGTGTTGCGACTCCTGATCTTCGCTGCCTATGCCGGATTTCGGCGAATACTGCACAATCTGCACTTCAAAGTCCGAAATACGTTGGATTTCGTGATACCAGCGGCCCAATGAGAGTAGGATAGGTCTGCCTTTGCTTTGCACCATCTGCTCGCCGCCACTGTTCCTAATAGCCACGATCTGAAAGCCGCGAATGAGGCGCACGTCGATCAGTCTCTCCACGAGTATGCTCGCGGACTCTTCCTTGAGACCACTGGAATCGCTTATGACATGTCGCTTGACCTGCTTGCGGTAGTAGAATTCAAGCTCCGCTGGTGATGGCTTGTACTCTGAAGTCAGCGGCAATGCAGCCGGTGCGCACATCGATGACCACTTGAATGAGCCCGTACTGACAGGACGCGGGAAGACATGCTGCCATTTGCGATATTGACTTGCTACGCGCATATTGTCTCTTCGAGGGTTACAGGGGTTGAGAAGCATGACCCACGGGGACATCATGTCTAGTGCCTCGTGTGTGGAATCGTGCCGACTTCTGCGACCAAAATTGGAACCCCCTCCTTTTGGAGTAGTCGAAAAAGACGTGTCATGCTGCAGGGCTTTGGTGACCGTTGTGTTCTCCACATTCTGCTCCAAAATTTTGACAAGTTCATCACTTTCGGAGGCTCTTGCCTTGCTGGGCGTATTTGCATGCTGCTCAGGTTGTATCTCGATTGGCTTCGAAATGTGACTGGGATCAGGCTCACTGAATTGCTGAGAAAACATGCTCTGTTGGGAGGGCTTTCGCCTCAAACTGGCTTGAAAAGCCTTTGCGAGCCCACTGTTCTTGTCGCTCGCTGTTATGGAGGCAAGCGAAGCCGCATAATTGATTTCTTTTTCCTTTTCCGCATGCTCAACTGACAATGTTGTGCTCGCGACGCCTCTACTAGGCGCTAGCCCTTTGGGCCCGAGACTGATCTTGCGACCTGTTTGCATCAATGGATGGGGCGGCAGGCGATTCCTCTTCGCGCCATAGAGAGCAGCTTTGCTCGCACTGCCGGTGCTTTCGGGAGCAGCAATCTCGATCGGACGACTCTTTTCAGGGCTGGACCTCTTGGGTTTGTCATGAAAAGGTAGTCCGCGTACGGTGTCCGCCGAGCCTGTTCCTGGCTCTAAAGATGGCATCTTGACCAAGTTGCGCAATGCTGCAGGCTCTTCGCCAAAAACTTGATTGTCGTGCGAATCCATCACGCCAGTATCGATATCCCCAAAGCCAGAGTCTTTCAAAAAAGGTAACGCAATGTCATGAACAGGCTCTTCGGTTTCTGATAGTGTCCATGTTGTCAGCTGTTCTTCACCAGAAGTTCGCCAGTATGAGATATCGACCCAATGCGGCAACGCGTACTCGGTAGTCCCTTCGTGATCGTAACGGAATAAAGGAACTGGATGTAGTGGCCGTGGTGAAAGAGCAACAATGTCTACACCAATACTATTGCCGACAAGCAGATCGGTAGTCTGTTTGAGCAGCGTATGGTCCGCATCAAAAACCCCGATTCCCGCGGTAATCGCAATGATTGAGGTGCCGGTGCTCATCAAATGTGCGTCATTCTGATCATCCGCGAAATCCATGGCTGTAAGATGGATGGCTTCAAGAATGTTGCTTTCGGCCGCAAGGGTGACCGATCTCGACAGAGTCAAGTCGTTGAACGCCCTCTTAATCTTGTGCAGGATATCGTTCCACGTAATACTGGTGACTTCGGAGACCAACAAGATGTAAAAGTCCTCACCATGCTGGTGGGTTTGAGAATCGCGCTTGCTCAGGCCATCCGTTCCCGTTGCACGTCCAAAAAGGATCACAGACGCAAGATGTCTTGCCTTTGCCCTCTCCCACTTCTGGAACAGCTCCTGCAGAAAATCATCGATCAATCTTTCGTACATGAGAGACCCATTGCTCCACCCTTCGAGCATTTCTCTAGATACTTCGATGAGGATGGAGTAGCGGGCACTTCGACTCCTGAATATGGGCTTCGTGTGAGGGTGTGAGACAAAGGCGGAATCCACGTTTTTACCTGCCACCCAAATTTGCTCGACGTCGGCGATCACTGAACCAAGATACTTGAGCACCTGGCCTTCGAACATGACAGTGTCTTCGAGGCATTTCATGAGCTGCCACATGTCTGCTCGGGACAAATATTGATCGCGAAAGAAGATCTCGACATGAGTCGCGGTTGCGACGTCGGTGTCGTCGATGAGTTGAATTTTACCCGGCGTCCTATTCTCGAATCCGAATAGAGATGCCAGAGAGACGTGGATGGAGATTTCGTTCGCGCCGCTAGCCAGACCAGCTGGACATATGCACAGCGGGCGCGCGCCTGGAGCCGATAAGTATGCAACTTCGCCGACGTGCATTGCCCTGAGACCGGCCAGGACGTCGACACTGGAGACGCGATCGTCGTGAAGCACGATGGTGCATGGCTTTTCCATGCCATCACCCGCCATGATGTATTCTCTGAGCAAGACTGTCGGCAGACAATGGGTGATAATCGTGGGATCCGATTATTTTACGTCGGATGTCGCTGCAATCGTATCCTAGCCTGCAGCAAAGCAGGCGTATGATGGGTTCCGCAAGGCTTCATGGTCGGTCATCTATTCCATGCGGCCTTGACCATCGTGCGTACGTTGAAGAAGGGAAGACGGAAAGCATAGCAGGCGGGGGTGACGTCGCGTAGAACATGAGCACGCGAGGTGTGGAGATTCGCGTCTCGGCTGGACTCGTCGTCACAGCGGACACCAAAAGTCGGCCGTCCCCTGATGATACAGGAAGGAAATCGTCACTTATCGCCAGCGTCGCACGTTGCTCTCTCGCATCACCAGACACTCGTTCACGATGTTGTATTTTGCATTTGCTGTAGCCACGGCAGGCCTACTACAGAATGTCCAAGCACATGGCGACCACGCCCACGAAGCAGCACCTCACGTAGACGCCAACGCCGACTGGGCTACAAGGCACATGGCGGGTGAGAGGCATCCTGGACTTTGATGGCCGTCTCGCTCGGACAGCACTGACTGATCGTACTAGAGGAGCACCACATCTCTGACTTCGACGCTGGCTCCTTCTTCAACCTGCACGACTACGATTCCTCCAACTTCTGGACCATGGACGATCTGCTCAAAACCTACGGCCTCCGCGACGAAAGCACCAACCACATCTCCGAAGATGACAAGCGCCGCAGCGTTCAACGTGTTATCGACTTGTATGATCGTGATCTGGACGGCCGGATCTCCTTCGCCGAATACACCATCGGAGTCGCGCAGGGCATCATCCTTCCCGATCTGGGCTATGGGCCCGGACATCACGGAGATGACGAGTACGAGTATGAGATTCACCACTGGGAGAAGTATCACGACGAGAATACAAAAGAAGAGGATTTGACGCATCCCGAGGACATTGAACACTTCCGAAAACACGAGGAGATGGAGGCGAGACAAGAGAGGCAGGAGCAGATGGATCGGATGCCGATCATTGAGTCCAATATTCCCGCCAAGTTTCGGAGGAAGGAGTTGTAAGGAGCGTGAAGGCGCAGGAAGACATGGAGGAGACGACTTTGGAAGGCTTAGCGTGTTGCTCAAGGAGATATTTTCGCTGCCCCAGCGCTTGCCAATTTGCAGAGGCGACTCTTGGTGATCAGAAGCGGCATGAGTCGACAGTCCCATTGGGGAATGTGGATCAAGTCATCACGCCTCGATTCCAGCGGCAGTGGTACTGGGTTGCCATGTCCATTCTCTCATGGAGAATCTTCTGGCGCTTTGCAGACGAACATGCAGAGAACCGCGGGGCACGGAGGTTTGCATGGATGGCGGTGCTGGTCGCCGTACTCCTGGCATATGCCATGTGATTGAGGCTACTGTACGAGGCACGAGGGTACCACGTCCACGAATGCACGAGGCAGCGACTGTCACGAAGAGGAACCGGCTTGAGCCGCACATTCAGGGCAGTATTGCGCAAGCAGCACATGTACAGGACGGAAGAAGTGTAGCAGCATTGTACAGTAGCGTGGTGGTTGGCATGGGGGATGCGCAGCTGTCCCGTGCTAGGGCACCGGATCAACTCGCGATCTCGAGAAGGGTATCCGAGGTATTCTATACATCGGCTCACTGGGCCCCATCACGTCCCCAACCGCTGCTCTTCTTCCCTCACCTCGCGTAATGTTGTTTGGAGTGACACGATGACCGCCCACGATACGCGTCCCGTCCAGCTCGGCTCAATGCACCCAGAGCCGCCGGCGATGCCGTTTGACCGAGGCTTGGCTTGGCCTTAGCCATGACAGAATTGAGCTCGTGAGATTTGCAGAACGACGCAAGGTCCTCACGACGGAGCCACTCTTATTTCCAGTCATAATAAGTATTCCCTCTCGCCTTCTCCCAAATCCCTCCCCATCCGTTCACATATATACACATCTATACCGTTACTGCTTCCCATCCATCCATAGAACCTTCCTACCATGTTCTCGAACCCATTGAAGCGAAGCTTCCTGTGTCTCACAGCGGAACCAGGGACCGTCTGCGCCGGCCTCCCCACCAAGAAGCCTCGTGCAGCAGCAGTACCAACAACGCAACAGCAAGCCACCGCAATCCCGCCACCCAAATCCCACTTCCTCTCTCTGCCCGCCGAACTGCGCAACGAAATCTACAACCACGCCCTCGTGCAGCCCACTCCCATCTCCCTGCCCTACGCCTACGAAACGCGGAGTCGTACGCGCTCTGCCTCCCGCACCAATGCTTCAGCAGCAACTTCCACATCGACCACATACGCAGGCGAGCCGCCCTTCCTCCGAACATCCCACCTGATCCGCTCTGAAGCGACTCCCATCTACTATGGCTGCAACACCTTCAGCGCCCCGTCTCCCGCGTCCGCGCACAAGTTCCTGAAACCTCTAAGCGCCGCCAAAATGAGCATGTTGCGCTTCTTCCGCCCCGTGGAATTGGCTTTGGAGCTGCACGCGAGTGTTCAGGTGCGGAAGAGGTGGGAGGAGAGCTTGAAGAGGACCGTCAATCGCTTGGTGAAGGATGTCGGGAAGGGAAGTCTGCGCTGGGAGAGTTTGCAGGTGGGGATCAAGGGGAGAGAGGAGGGGACCAGGTGGGTCGGGTTGAGGGAGGTCGGATTCGGGGCGAGTAGTGAGGGCGAGGGGTGGAGGTTAGCTGGGCCTGAGGAGGAAGAGGCCATGGAAGGGGTTATGGCAACATGAGCTGTAGCATCGTGGGATCATGGGAATATCTTGAGATGCATCTCATTGAAGCAATTCTGAGTCATTTGGTACCAGGAAGGCCAAAGTGGGAGTCCGTCTCCCCCACGCGACGCGCTTGCCTGGTAACCTAAGTTGAGGTCACAAGCTCACGGCGTTGTGCTCTGGTGAAAGGAACTTGCCAGCCGGCACATTTGGACCGGATTTGCTCAGAAAAGAGCCAGTGATCTATTTCCTGGTCACACCGGAAGCTGGCAATAACGTGATTATTCTCTGCATTTTCAAGGATATCAGGGAAAGAGGCGGCGTGAAAGCATGGTATTCATCAGCGTCCCATCCGTTCAGCCAGCAACTTTGCAGGCCAAGTCGCTCAAGCCGGAAGAAGGTCTCCAAACATCATTATAATCGCACATCGAGCTTCAACAACAATAAGAAAGAGTTTCCTTCGTGCCCCTCCAAGTGTCTCCTCGTCTACATCCCGCTTCCGTCCACTCTACTCCTCGTCTTCAGATTCAACCGGCACACCGGCAAGCTCACCTTCTTCCTCATACGGCGGGATCTCTTCTTCATCGGAGCCTTCTGCAATCGTCATTTGACCTTGCTGTCTCGTCGCGGCTCTGCCTCTAGTCTGTCTGGGAGAAACCAACCGAGTAGACTTCGACTTTCGGAAGCGCGAACCTCGCTTGAGTGGCGGGGCTTTGGCTGGAGTCGGCGGGATATCTCGTTCCTCTTCCTTTGCTTTCTCGCTCATTTTCGCCGCTCTGCCGGCTCGGGTCTGTCTGGGGGAGAGGACGGCTGGAGGAGGGGTGCCTGTGGCACGGCGTGAAGCTCGTGTAGCTGCTGGAGGTTTGAGTGGTGTTTGGATGAGCTCATCCTCTTCCTATTCCATCTCCTCTTCCTCCTCGTCTTCTTTGTCCTTGGAATTGGAGGCCCTTTGGATTTTTTCCCCATGGTTGTGAGCGGCAATGTGAGCAGATGGCAAGCCGGAACGACTTTTTGCTCGTGCTTTTGCTCGAGGTTTGGCCGGCGATTCTTTCAAGGAGTCCTTTCCATTCTTGGAAACTGCCGCTGTCCCGGCTCTGGTCCGTCTCGGAGAATAACCAGGCCCAGCAGCCCGTTTATTTGCTGGCTGTTTGGGCGAAGTCTGCTCAATCTCATCCTCCAGCTCTTCCTCTTCACCGTCATTGGACTCCGCAATGGGCTTCTTGGTGGGAGCTTTCTGCTTTGTGGAGTCTTTTATCACGTCTCTGGAGCTCGTTCCATACGTGCGAGACGGTTTGGTTGGCTTTGCTGGTTGTAGAAACAATTCACCATCGTTGTCATCTTCTTCCACTTCCTCTTGCTCTGCCTCCTCTGCATCATCTCGACCCATGGCAGCTTTGAAAGATTCGATCTGTCCACCCTTGGATCGGAGACTTCTGCCGGACTGCAATGTTCGCAATTGCTCTTGTTTCTCCTTTCGAGATTCTTCGCGATCCCGCCGCCGTTCAATGTGCTTCTGCTGCCATTCTGATGATGCCAGCGAACTAAATTTGGTCGGCTTCTTCAATTTGCCAGGTTTTGCTGCTGTCTTCGCATCCGTCTCGATCTTCTGATCTTTTTCATCCTGCTCTTTCTTGCTCTGGCCCCCACCGTCCTTGTCCAAGTCTTTCTCTCTAGCATCGCTCCTTGCTGAGTCTGCAGCGTCACCTACCTCATTTCTTTCTCGCTCTCGCTGCTCTCGCTCTCGCCGCAACCTCTCGGCTGTAGTCTGCATCCAGCAATCGCCATCAACATAGTGCGGCCATGCCCAATCTTCAATTGAACGCAAGTCTTCTCTTGTCGCTTCATCGACCGAGCTTCTGATCTTCTCAACTAAATCGTTGTTCTGGTTGAGCTCTTCTTTAGTGAATGGTTCTTGGCGCTCCTTATTGGGCCGATCGATGTCGAACCATAGAGGATTGACATTGCCTTCAAATCGGCCATTGAATTCCCGCCAAAGAGCGGTCTGAGTGCCTTGCCAGTCCGGGAAAATTGCTTTGAAGATCTTGTGCGCAAGGTTTCTGTTCTTGGAGAGTCTCCACTGAGTGAAGAGGAGTAGGAGTACGCGGAGTTCTTCTTCTGACCAGCTGTGCCCAGGCGCCATATTGATCAAATGACGCACTGTCGTGTCTACGAGTGTCAGTATCGAAAATCTGGCCCAGCACTGAGCGTATATGTATATATGCCTTGAGCTTGCTCTATGAGCAAGCAAACGAGGGGGGTTTTTTTTCTCAGGCAAGCGACAAAAAGTGAAGGCAACGAATGATAAGTTCCAAATCAGCACATTACGGATCGAAGCTTGAGGTTCCCAACACGAAGATCTTCCATACAATGAATTGGAACCATCTCGCGTTTTCGTGTTAATGAGCGTCCAAAGGCTAGGTGGAAGGTCATGCTTCTGGGGATGGCCGAGTCTGTCACGCTTGCGGATTCGATTGTGTTCTGAAATCTTGAGCTCAAGTTTGTGACACAATTCACGGCTTTGCCATCCATTACAGAGCAAGCTAGAGGGCAGCTTAGACACTTCGATCGCGTTCTGGAGTGCCAGATGTTTAAAATTCACAAGGCTCCGAGGTGTGCGGATAGGCACATGGGCTCATCTGGAGGCTATCATGTATTGTAGAGCAGTGTCCTAAGAAGGCGAGCAGGGACATGATGCTCAAGACTGCGAGCAATTGATGAGGCGAGCGCAAAGGTCGATCAACATTGGTGGAACTCGGAAGTGTTGGCTTCGAAGATATCGCGCTGTCGCTCAGAGTATCGACTATTGAGCTAGCCAGTATCGAGAATCGTTGTGTCCTCGACATGCCTCTGGTTGGAACATGGGCACGAAGGAAAGCCAATGGGCCTGAGGTCGACCGACGGTCTTGGCGGTGGAATCTCCCCGTTGTAGAACCTTCTTCACCACGACGTCATTGCTCTCTTAATTCCGATCATGAGTGACAGATCGCACACCAGCGTAACTAATGGGCCGAGATCTCCGAATGCGGCTGCGCACGTACGGACGAAAATCGGCCAGAATAGGTTTGCAGTGTGGCGTCAGGTGCCTGACAAACCTCGCCAGCTCTTCGGTACGTCGCAGTGAATAAAGTGGGACCTTTAACGTCACCAATGGTGATTACAGGTGCTCAGCAGTGTAGTAGGTACATAATTATACATCAGCGTTCGATCACAATAGGTACACCACAGCGTCCGCATATCATTGAATACCCTAGCAATACTGAAGATTTGGCTCCCCAATTCCGCATACAATGTCCTCTGCCATTCCCAAGACCCAGAAAGCTCTCAAATGCTTCGGGCCCAAGAACGCAAAAGTCGTCACAGACGCTGCAGTACCCGAACATCCCGAGAGCTATTTGCTGGTCAAAGTCAATTCCATCGCACTCAATCCAACAGATTGGAAGCACATCGATTTGATCGCCAAGCCCGATTACCACCACACGGTAGGCTGTGATTATGCC
The DNA here is from genome assembly GCA_000347735.1 of Cercospora canescens BHU. NCBI lineage: Eukaryota > Fungi > Ascomycota > Dothideomycetes > Mycosphaerellales > Mycosphaerellaceae > Cercospora > Cercospora canescens. The sequence continues at coordinate 30,269 of ANSM01004161.1, read as the reverse complement.
GGGACAGTCGTCTCGGTCGGCTCTAAAGTAAACAAGAACTTCAAGCCCGGAGATCGTGTAGCAGGCTTTGCTCATGGCAGCAAACACGAGGATCCAGAATCGGGCTGTTTCGCAGAATATGCCAAAGTAAAGGGGGATGTCCAGATTCAAATTCCACAGAGCATCAGTTTCGAAGAAGCTGCGAGCTGGCCGACGGGCATCAATACCGCCGGCCAGGGGATGTATGGACCGGATGGATTGGGTCTTCCATGGCCTGATCAGCCGGCAAAAGAGAAGTTTCCAGTCCTCATCTATGGAGCTTCGACCAACACCGGGCTGTGGGCGATCCAATATGCCAAATTGAGTGGGCTGAAAGTCATTGCCACTTGTTCGGAGAAGAACTTCGAGGCCGTGAAGGAGCTAGGTGCCGATGAGGTCTTCGATTACCGCGACGAGAAGTGTGGGGAGAAGATTCGCGAGGCGACGAACAACCAGTTGAAGCATGCATTTGATTGCGTCTCTGAGGGGAGCAGCATGGAAGTGAGTACCGATACATTCGCTCGACAATTCGTGGTGATTCCGCTGGCATATACTTACATCTGTCAACAGATCTGTGCGAAAGCACTCAGCAGCGAAGGCTCCGGTGCACAATACAACGCTCTCCTTCCAGTCGAGTTTCCTCGCAAAGATGTCAAGACCTCTTTCACGATCGGCTATTCCGTCAATGGAGAAGAATTTACCTTCTTTGGAAACCACGTGCCATCTAAGCCTCAGGATTTCGAATTTGGCAAGAGATGGTGGAGTCTGGCCGAGAAGCTACTGACGGACACCAGGATCAAAGCGCCTGCAACGACTTTACGTGAAGGGGGGCTGCAAGGTGCTCTTGACGGGTTTGAGGATATGAAGAATGGGCGGATCAGTCGGCAGAAGCTTGTGTACCGCATCGCAGACACGGCATAGAGTGGTAGTCCCAACTTTTTGATGAGTTTACCAGCGCTGCTAGCGTCTTCATTTCGCCTCAGGTGCTCTCGTAGCGTCGGATGTTCGCTACTCTGCCATGATTCTATAGATCGGATACTCATCGTTGATGTCCAGTGGAATGAAGTTGAAGGTCACATAAGAATCTGTGCTCTCCGGCTCCAGGACCGCAAACGCTAACGCAGCATTCTTCTGCCGCGTAGACACCAGAAAACTGCCCGCGGGCAAAGTGACCTCCTTTGTGGTTGTGTTTGTGGTGACGGTGTTCAAAACGTGACCCTCGTAAAGCGACGTGGCGAGAGTGTTATTCGTGATTGTCATGGCTTCCACCGTTCCTCGATATTCGTAATCCAGTGTCTGGACATCTAAGCCAAGGATCTCTAATTTCGCGATCACGTCTAACCATGTGCGAGGGATCAGGTAAGCCTCTGGACGGGATCGCGTGAGGTTTGCGAGAGTCGGGGTTTCGATAAAGGTGACTGGCACTTCCACAACGGATCCGTTCTCTCGCGAGACAAGAGGATACGTCCTGTTGATCGTGGTTGTAGCATCTGTGATGACGATTTCCTCGTTGCTGTTGATGAACTCATCACGAGCGTTCTCGATCAAGCTGTAGAGATTGTCGTCGTCACGAGCGGTTTCGAGCACAGATGTAAGTTTGATCAGTTGAGAAGCGACACGACGCTGGAAATGCTGATCTGCCAGACGAATTCCACGCGTCTCGAATAGAAAAGCGATGGCCTGTGTCAAACCTGTGGCACTCTCTGCGAAGCGAGCCCCCGTGCCTGACTGTGTGAACTCTGGAACAGAAGTATTCGCAGGACCTGTCACGTAGTAGTCGTGCCGAAGTCCATAGCTCTCCAACAGCTCGCCAATGTTGGGCAGAAAGACGTTGAGCGCCTGATCTCGAATCCTGGGATGGATATTCAGATCCGCTGCAATCCCCAGCATCACATCGACAGCGTGCTGGTATTCACCGTTCTCGCCAAACGTCGTTGAGGCGGTGTATTCATGCATATCAATCATGATGTGAGGAGCAAATTCATGAGTCCGTCGCCAAATATCTCGAGTCTGCTGGCGATCAAGTTTAACGGCTTCACGATTTGGGTCTAGGTTGCAAGCCATCCTGCGTTGGAAATATGCTACTCCGTCTGCATTCCAGCGTGGCTGAGGGGTGATCAGTAGGTGTGTAGTGCAGCGCGAGACTGTCAAGGGCTCACCAGCATGAGAATATCCATCTTCTCCAAGAGCGAGGCGGTCCAGGTTTGGTTCGCTTCCATCTTCCCGAGCAATGCAAGAGCGCCCTAAACTTTTCAGCGACTCTCCCTAAGATAGTCTCGAAAATGCTATACCTCGTCCGCGGCAGGCTCATTGCCATGGATGGCAGCTTGAATATAGACCTTCAGCTTCGTGTTGTTGGCCTCGGCCATTGAGGATGATTGAGAGAGAAAGACATATGGCAGGGGCCGCCCTTCTTCACTTTTGTAGTCTGCAGGTCGGTATGTGATCCAGTCATTGCGGTCTGCTATTGAGCGAACGAAGTAGTCAAGCTCAGTCAGGCTGGTAGGTCCCTCCGTTCCTGAAAAATTAATCAACATCCAACTTCTGTCTTGCGGTGCGAACGAGAGCTTAGTCTTGCGCTGCACGCTGGACGCTCACCATTGACGAATCCAGCATTCGCACGGTCTCGGTTCAGAAAATAGGGCGATCGTAGTTCTATATCCACTTCAGGAAACGCCTGTGACACCGTCTCGCTGTCCTGGATTACGGCCAGGCTGTTGCCTCCATATAAGTCACCGGGAGGAGGTGCAGTTTCTGACTGCGCATGGGCATAGCCAGTAATGGCTAGACCAACGGAGAAAGCTCTAGCATGCATACTGCTTCCCTGGCCTCGATCAGAGTAATTGCTGGATACTAAATGAATTGGCTGCAGCTGCGACGCTCACGGCGGCTGGAGCGCGACTCTTTGTACCTCCACATCTCGTGTAAGATGAGACATGTGTTCGGAGAATCACCAAGACTTTTACGTGCGCCCAGGTTTGGCCTCATATTATCAAGTGCTTAGCGGAGTCACCATACCCTAAGTAGGCAGGAGATTGTGATGCCACTGCGGCGGTGGTGGAGTGAGTCCTTGGCAACGGGCTTTGCTTGCGGCATGTGAGGGGTTTCATGGCGAAGGGTGCCATCGCGCGGCAGCAGATATAGTCTCGAATCCATGGACCATTTGTGGTCGATATATGGGAAGACCCCATGCTTTGTGAGCGGGTGGAATGAGTGCACAGGACAGGGAAGATGTTGAGATCGTCGGCCTTGGCACAAAATCTGCTCCCATCGACTCACGCCCGACTTTCGGAGCAAGCAGATCATCCCGCGCGCTCGCTCAACACAAAATGGCTGCACCACATCATCTGACCTTTTCCTTGACCATTCTCGGTCATCGAGACGGACGCGCAAATGGCTGAAATACGACAGCAGGCCTTGCGCAAAGAGGCACCGCAGGATGAAGCGGACGCTGAGCATGCAAACGACTCATCGGACCTCGCGATGAGCGACTCGGCGAGAATGCGCAAAATCTACAGGAAATTAGACCTCCGAATCATACCGCCTTTCTGGGTTCTGTACTTCCTCTGCTCTGCAGTCCGAAGTAATGTGGGCTTGGCTCAGACAATGAATACCTCGAACGGCCACGATCTCGGAACATATCTAGGGATATCAACCCATCAGGTCTCCACTGGCCTGGCGCTCTTCTACGTCAGCTATGTGGTCTTCGAAGTGCCCAGCAATCTGGCCATGAGCAAACTCTCACCTTCGAAATGGCTTGCACGAATCGTGATCAGCGTCGGGGTGATTGGAACAGCCATGGTAGGGATGAAAGATGCCGCAGGGTACTATGTGTTAAGATTTCTACTGGGAGCCGTCGAAGCTGGCATGTGGCCCGGGATGTCGCTCTTTCTGACTATGTTTTACCCTCCTCACCGTATGGCCAAGCGGATTGGATGGTACTTCACTGCATCACAGGTGTCGGCCGCCGTGGTGGGGCTTGTCAGCGCGGGCTTCCAGAAGATGGACGGCGACGGAGGCCTGGTGGGCTTTCAATGGATGTTTCTCATTTGGGGCCTGGTGACGTTGGTGTGCGGCTTTGGTCTCATTTGGTGGCTTCCTGACCGACCTGTCGCACCTGGGGAGCACCGCAAAGTGACATGGATGAATCGGTTTTTGCCCACCGCCAGGCCTGCATTGGAAGGTGAAGATGCTGTTCTGCATTACCAAGATCTGAAACAGGCGTACCACAACAGCAACTGGACGATGAAAGATCTCTGGAAAGTGATGCTTGACTGGCGTTTCTGGCCTCTACTGGTGATGTACTTTGGTGTCGTGGGCGTGGGCAACGGTGTGCAATCTTACGGAACGGTCATTCTTAGAGCAATCAATCCTGCCTTCACCGGCGTGGAGCTGAGCCTGCTGTATGCTCCGATATGGATCTGCGATCTCATTGGCATACTTTGCGTAACGCCAATTAGTGACCGCTTCTACAAGCATAGGGCATTGTGGTTTAGCTTGCCGACTGCCCTACAAATATTGGGACTCCTTGTTACGACATATGCTGGCGACTCGACATCAGCAAGGTGGGGTCGCTACGTTGGTTTGCTGATTGTTGGGTTCGGCCTGGGCCCTACGGTACCAATCACGATGACATGGACTGCCGAGATTTTCCAGCCACGACATGGTGAGATTGGCGTTGCGGCTGCGTCTGCACTAGTCTCTGGACTGGGTAATTTGGGCAGCGTCGTGACGAACTACGCGCTTTTCTCCGGATGGCCGGAGGATAGACTTAGGTCGCCAGTGTACCTGGGATCTAACTGGGTCATGATCGCAATGCTCATTGCCAGCATCGCAAGCAGTTTCCTCATGACTGTGCTACTTCGCGTCACAACACAGTCCAGAGCAGCATAAAGGTAGTCCAATCTGCCCTACCCTATCATGCGCATGTCGACGAAAAGGTGTGCCACACAAATGGCAATTGTAGCCCCCAGTTCACGTGTGTCTCAACCATCTGATCCTTGCTTACTTACTGTCCTAGGATCTGCTGACTTCGCATCCCTCCAGACTTCTGAATTCCCACTCGCTGAGAGCGTCGCTCGGTCCAGAGACGGTTCTCTGTGCCGAGCGATGGTCATAAAATACTGTGGTCAGATCATATATCTTCGGATGCATGCATCAAGGTTGTAAAGTGGCCAGGTGTTTAAGCAAGCAGTTTAGATTCAGACCTAGAACATGCTACTTTACATCTGTCGTTGCAGGGATACATCACAGGCTATTGGTCCGTCCTAGACTTCTTTCCTGGAACCTTTTAGATACTGCATCGGAGATCTTACAGGGTAACAACTTGTGCAGATTGTGTGCTAGTCGTCCGTAATGAATCAGAAGATATAAGTATCTCTGAAAGATACAGCGGTTCTGCTGTTGTCCACTCTTACGACTGGTCCCAAGAGGAATACAACGTCGCGCCTGAAACAATTCGGCAAACTGACAATCATTCCAGATCAACGCTATCCGATTTAGATCCTCTAAACCCAGACGGAGCAACCAACATCACTCACAGCGTAATGGCAATGACGTTTGATCTCGACCTCGTTAATCAAGCACCCGGAGTAGGCAATGTGCGATCAGTACTACGACTCAAAAGTCCTGCTGACCATTGATAGGGCACTAAGCTATGGGTGTGATCGTTCCTTCCCACGGTCTCAAGCCAAGCTGATCGGAATGACACAGCTGTTACACACTGGCAACATGGAAGCTGACGACGGCTGGTTCACAAGAGGAGGCGGAACAACGCTAGCCTCAGCACCCAATCAGCCTGCTCCTCGTCGCAAGATCGTCAGTATTTGCGTTCTCATTGAGCATCCGACCGTATGAGACTGGCAGAGGGAAGGATTACCCAGAAGTATGTTGTCTTGGGCTGTGGGTGAAGCACACGCGGGGCATGAATTGAACTTGGCCACAAACAGGTCTGGGGTGCACCACTAAACGATATATTTGCCCGAATTGACTACCATCCTGAGCACGAACTTGCAGCACAAATTCAAAAGACTGGCCATGACATCAAAGACGTCAGGTCCGTGATCATGGGCCATTTGCATCTCGATCATGCGTGTGGCCTGGAGAACTTCAAAGGAACTGACGTGCCGATTTACATCCATGAAGAAGAGTTGAAGCACGCCTGGTATTCTGTGGCAACCAAGTCCGATCTTGGTGTTTACCTTCCAAAGAATCTCTCCTTGGAGCTTGATTGGAAGACCTTTACGGGACCATTTTTGGAGATCGCTCCAGGCATCAATTTGAGGCACGCACTAGGTCAGTAGTTCTGCAAGTTGGGGGTGAACAATCGCTCGCACATGGACGTGAATGAGAGGCCGCTGACTTGGGGTTTCAGGTCACACCCCTGGACTTGTTATCATGCAGGTCAATTTGAGTAAATCGGGCACCTGGTTCTTCACAACTAACCAGTACCATGTCCACGAAAACTATCATTCCAGTGCACCGCAAGGCTGGCTGGCAAGGGACCATGACGACTGGGTCAGGTCCGATCAGATGATCAAGGCTTTGCAGAAGGTAAGCTGCCTTTGTTCTGGCAAAGCAGAGATGTTGATGCAGCCACTAAATGTGCATCCAGAAAATGAATGCAAATATCACTTTTGGCCATTGTGGTGCAACGCTGTCCAAGTACAAGCTTGCTCCCCATGCGTATCAGTAGTTGCACTCGCGTTTTGAAAGAAGAAAGGACTTGGAAAAGTTGCGGGCTCCATTTGAACATCGGTTTTGGTCGATATGTGATTATAGCTCTAACGGATGCGCTGTATAGCATGATGGCGTCTTGAGTTCGAATTGGAACTTCGCTCCGCCTACGGCTGTATCGCTTTTGCTTGAACACGGTTCCAAATTTGACGTCCAGTGATAATGGTGGATATCGTGCTTGCGACGCCGACTGTAATGGGTCCAACGGGTATCCAGCCGACAGCAGAACCCGGCACTACCAGGTCTGAGAAATCAATCACAAGCTGCATCCTCGTTTTGGAATCAGGTGCCCATGATTTTGCCCTGTTAGTGGTGCTCATGACAGCTGGCTGATTGGGTTTAGCGACGTCCTTTTTGCCATTTGGTACATGCTCAGTCTTGCCGTTGCTTTGCTTCGGTAATGGTTCTGGCATCAGCCAAGTCAACAGACACAAGAAAATGGACACGGAGATGGAGTAGAACCAGCATTTGTTCGCTTCTCTTTGGATTCTCGGTCCCCATTCATAATTTGTAGCGCCCAAAGCATTCGTCTGCAGCCGGGTCAGCATCAATGAGAAAGGCAATAGTTTCCGATACTCGCAATCGTAAACATCTCCAGGAAGAAGTACATTCCCAGGAAACTGAACTTGACGACCTCCAATGTTCGCCTTAGGCTTCCCAGATCGGGCTTCCCGGCAGCAGAAGACGCGTTCTTCCAGCACGGATGCCATTTCAGCAGCCGGAAATACCGCCTTCCTACGGATAACCACGCTTGCATCAGTATCTCGACGCCCTCCGTTCCGCACGGCACGTACCCAAAGCAAATTGAGCTCTCAGCTTCAACCAGAAGTCGACATCCTCCCGCGATTGAGCCAGACCGACGGCGATGGTCACAAAGCCTTGGAGGCCGCGGAGAGTCTTCTCCAGCGCCGCGGCATCCTCGGAGAAGTGCACAATGGATTGCAACATACCTCTACTGCTGCATGAGGAAGAGAGGCGCGTTTTGCGGGCACTTTGAAGGCCTGCGGTGTCCGCCGCTTGTTGACCGCATCGGCTTCGGGAAAAGAGTTGCAGGGATGTCGCTACGATAGGCCAGCCAGGACACTTTGCGGAGCCAACAAGACAGCTGCCCTTATGCGGACAGCACACAGGATGCACGGCCCGAGTCCTCATTCGTAATTGAGTAGCCGTGTCCACCATGGAAGCGGCATATAGCACTACGGTCGGGCTTGATCAGGAGCATGTGAGGCCGTCATTCGATAACTAACAGCAAGAGACAGCTGGCTCATCGTTTGTAGACGATGATATATTCGTGAGTGTGTCGTGCTACTGATCTTAGCCTATCCCTAATAGCTGTATCGGAAATTTGGATTCTCAAAATCGGTCTTGTCCTCTATCATGCCCTCTGTCAAAGCCTGGCCTTCGACTGCTGGCCCATAGAGTTCATCCCGGCTTTTGTTTCGGCGGATGAGCACTGCCCGGATCACAAAGGACAGCACTACTTGACCTGCAGCACAGCACATCGTCACCGTGCAGCCGGTCGAATACGTCGGAGCCTCGCGTTGCAAGAATGCATGCGGCCCTATGATGTTGCCCTGGTGTTGTGATGTCAGCTTCGGCACTCTTTGATGAGCAGCTTGGTTTCACTTACAGCACAATATGCCAAGAACACAAACGCTGTGGCCGTCACTCGTTTCGTGTAGCCGCCCACATTGTTCGCTGGCAGTTGTAGCGCAATGACCAGGCTTGCTACGTACGATCCTGCAATATAGTTGCAGATCAACAAGCCCTTGTTGTGTTCCGCAGTGTGGGGCACTTGCCACAGGAGCGCCGTTGCCAGTATGGTCGGTACGACGTAGAGAGGCATGATCAGAGTGCGAATATTCTTGAACCTGCCGGCCAGCCAAGGACCACTGAATACGAACATCACTTGCCAAGCGCCAACTGGGATACCGTACGCGGTCGTAAGCAGGGCATCGCCATTTGCAAGGCCCTTGATGATCAGCTTCGAGAAGTTCGCGAGACCTCCATTCACCGTCTCGTTGAGCAGGACGAAGAAGAACAGCAGCCAAATCTGCGGGTCGAGCAAAGCCTCCTGGACCTGAGCGATCTTGATCTTCTTGTTGAAGACGCCAGTCTGGTTTGATTGAGCTCTTGCGATCAGCATGGCTTTCTCCTGAGTAGTGAATCGTTTGGCATCCATAATGTTGTCGGGAAGAAAGAACAGCAGCAGTACTCCCCAGCATACCGTCAGGCCCCCTGCAAGGATGAAGATGATGCGCCAGACGTCAAAGCCCTTCGCCTGGCCGACCGCGAAGAACAGAATGCCACCTGTCGATGCGCCGACGCCATTGAAGCAGTAGAAGAGACCTGCTCTGGCTGATTGCTCTCTCCGCTGGTACCACTGACCAACAATCATCATGAATACCGGCGTGATCATGGATTCGAAGCATCCCAGCAGAAAGCGACACGCCGCTAAGCCAGCAAAGTTCTGACAAGCTGCCATGAGCATCAAGATCGAGCCCCAGATGATGACCGAAACGGAGACAACCTTTCCAGTCGGGAACTTTTGCGCAATATATGATGCTGGCCATTCGGCGAAAAGGTATCCGAAATAAAACAGAGATACCAGCCAGGAGTACTGGCTCTGATTTGTGCCTGTCGTCGGGAACAGATCGAACACTGCAGCATACGAAAGCGATTGCTTGTCAATGTACTGGAGCAGGTACGTGCCACACAGCAGTGGCATCAACATCCAGTCTACACGCTTGACGAGCTTCTTCATTCCAGCAGAATCCTCGAGAAGAGCATTGAGGTCATGATGACTGATGTTGTGCTCGCGCAGAAAGACCTCTGCCTTGGGGACCAAGTCAGCAATCACTTTCGTGGTTGTTCCTTGCTCCCACACTAACCTGGTCGAGGTCGACGATCTCCCCAGCCTTCGGATCCGAGGGCGCGTTAGAGACAGTCTGCTCCAATGCTTTCTTCTCGTATTGGGCATCCGCCTCTATCGTATTGTCATCCCTCGTTTGTGCCATGTTGACCTTCTCCAGATGTCGAGTTGGAAAGGACGACCCGTGACGATCGCACAGTCCTTCGCCGGGTGCTCTTATATTGCCTGAGCATTGCCGCAATCATTCAGCTATCAATCACCCTCTCGCTGCAAAACTTCGGCATCCTCGCTTGCGTCGCCTGTCTATCAATTGTGCGGAGGCGTACTTGCCCGAGAACAACCCTGGCCAACCTTGCCCTATCTGATCTTCGTGGGGTGAGGTTAGTGCGAGAACTGCACGTTGAAAATCGTGGCCAATTCCGCTACTCTAGACTCGCGCTGACTGACAGTGTCATTACAACACCCACAGCTGTGCAACAGTGTGTAAACGAAATGCGCATTGCTCCATATTGGCTGCGTCGTTCGCATCGGCCAAGCTTACGGCAACGGGAAGGGTGCCGATTCAAAAGCGATAACGATGCTGGCCGAGCTCGGGCCAGAACGGCTTCTCCAAGAAACTAACGAAACGACCCACAGTAGATTCTTACTTAAGTATTGCAGCACACGACATTTCACTCTTGCAATGTGAGAACTGAGCGATGGAGAAATCTGGCAAGTTTGAGAGCAGCCCGCACGGCTCCAGGTCCAGAAGCTTCGGAATACGCTATTTGGCCGCTCCTCTACTAGCGTTTCTGATTCTCTACAACTTCGTTCCATCGGTGCACGAATCCGTGCAGTCGTTCTTTTCTCTCGAGGGTTGGAACATTGAGCAGATCCCAACCGCGGAGACCTCTCAGGGCAAATTCATCGGGAAGGTTCTTGAAGAGAGCAATCATCCTGTTCCGGTCGAAGCTTTTCTGGGCATTCGATATGCAGAACCACCAACAGGAGAGCTACGTTTTGCGAAGCCAGTACCCCTTCCTAAAACCAACGAGACGACACAAGCTATCGAACACTCGCCGAGGTATGTATTGCATCGATGTGGCAAGAACAATTGCGCTGCATGCTAATGTGGTGGCAGATGCCCAGGCAAGCAGCTCCTCCGCATCCCTGGCAGGCCTTGGCTCGAATCAAGCGAGGACTGCCTTACATTGAACGTTTTCCGATGGAGAGGAACGTTTGCTAATGCCAAGCTCCCCGTTTTGGTCTACATTCATGGCGGCGCGTTTAACAGAGGCTTTGCTGCCATGCACGACACCGCTTCCATGCTGGCGAACTCCGAGGAGCCATTTATTGCTTTGTCGTTCAACTATCGCATCGGTGCGCTGGGCTTCCTCAACAGCAAAGTGACTGAGAATCTCGATCTGTTGAACCTTGGTCTGCATGATCAGAAAGTTGTTCTTGAATGGGTTCAGAACAATATTGAGCACTTCGGCGGTGATCCCGACAAAGTAACAATTGCCGGACTCAGCGCTGGCGCCCATTCCATCGGACATCATATCACGGATATCAACGAGAAACGACAGCTGTTCCACAAGGCCATTATTGAGTCAGGTGCGCCTACATCTCGTGCTGTGCATCCAGCGGATTCGAAGCTGCATGAAGTGCAGTTCCAGAAACTTGTCGACCAGGTTGGATGTGACATCAGGGCATCTGACCTCGATCTGATCTCATGCCTCCGAAAGGTCTCAACCGAGGCAGTCCAGGCAGCTCAGACCGCGGTGTTTGATGAGTACAACCCGTCAGTGCGATGGGCGTGGCAGCCAGTGATCGACAACGACATAATCTCTCGACGGCCTCTGGACGCCTGGAAATCTGGAAATTGGCACAAAGTCCCTATAATGACTGGCTTCAACCACAATGAGGGCACCATGTATGTACCGAAGAAGTCACAGGCATCGGACGATTTCACCGACTTTTTCGCGACGCTGCTGCCGCAGATGAACAAAAAGGACTTGAAGAAACTCAACGAGCTCTATCCAGACCCAGCCAAAGACAGCACTTCGCCCTATGTTGATACCAGAAATCTGTCAGCCTTGCAAATTGGTGAGCAGTACAAGCGTGTGGAAGCTGCTTACGGGCAATATGCATATGTCTGCCCGGTGCGACAAACGGCACATTATGCCAGCAAAGGTCAAGACGCGCCAGTGTATCAGTACCACTGGGCAGTCAACAAGACCGTGATTGGAGGCGCCAACCATGGAGATCAGATCTGGTACGAAACAATGTCGCCACTCGTGAGAGAGATCTCTCCAACTCAGGACGAGATTGCAAAGTACTTCAATTCCTATGTCACAAGCTTCATCGTGACAGGGGATCCGATGAAGTTGCGAGGACGCAAGGCCATCGAGAGACCCGAATGGAAGGCTTACGATGAGAGCGACGAAAATGGAAAGACAATGATCTTTGGGCTCGGAAACGATGAGGCAGCCGGCGGCTCCAATGTTGGTGTTGCGGCACAGTTCGTGCACGATGAGTGGGCGAAAGAAGAGTGTCAGTTCTGGTGGGAAAAGTCTGAAGTGCCTGAAGATTAGAGAAACGCTTTCCAGATATGTTCATGAATGTAGTATGTACAACTTTTGATGATGACTGAGAGCAGAAAATGCTCGGCGAATGACTGGATGAAGCCTGGGAGCAACACCAACATTTTTGACTTGATTGATGTATCTCTCTTGGACCAGCTTTTCCAGATTCGGAGATTTGTGCATGACGAAAGATCGTCTTCCCAAGCCCGCATTAATTCGCCAGTCTGCCGCGCCTGCCCTGCCCTGCTCTCTGTCTCTTCTATGTGTTGTAGGATGGAAAACATTGGGCGTGATCCGACGTCCCAAGTCTGCCATGAACAAGGCCCCTGTTTGGATATTATCGAGGCAACGAATGGCTTGTTTAAAGGGATGAGGTCATCATTCGATAACAGAACTCGAAGCTTGCTCGCGAGCTGTCAGGGCCCTTTGACCTATGACTTTGTACTGCGACTGCTCTCTCACCTGCGCGTTTTGTGACAAGCTTGTTCGCACGAAGACCATGCGATACGGTTTCACTCACGCCTTTTTCGGTTTCTTGCTTGGCCCAGCGAAGGTCTCCATAACCAAAAAGATTCCTGTGAGAAGCTCCCACGCCAGAATAGGGTAGAGGGTACCTCTTTGCCAGAGTCCGATCGGTGTCTTCCAATCCCATTCGCCCAACGTATTGAATCGATAGTAGCTGTACAGTCCAACCCCAGCGAGCATGGAGCTCACCAAGCGATATACAACATTGCCTTCGAATTTTCCCAGCTGGTTTGGTTTCAGCGTAGACAGCAACGAGTTCAAATTGCCCGCCACGCCGAGCAAGCCAAAACCCATCCAGTGCCATCCGATGATCTTCCAGAATTTCTCCCGTGGTCCACCATGGATTGTCGCGAAGAGCGAGAAACCAAGGAGAACAAACAAGGTCAGAACAGTCCGTACGGTCCTCAGGAAAGCCGTCTCTCCGGTGACATTTTTCCTCGTGAGGAAGATCAAGGAAAGCTGTGCCACAGCGAAGCAGGCTCCAGCTTGGTACAGGTTGCCATTGAACCACTGAAACGCAAAAGAAACGACGTTGTAGTGTTTGAGCTCGTGGACTTGACGGTAGTTGATGCCCAGGTCGCTGAGCGATTCGACTTTCCAGTCATATCCTTGGACACCTTCCTCGAACCAGAGATGGCAGTAGAGCTCGATCGGAAGCCAGACAAGGGAGCTGATTATGAGAATAGCTGCTGGGAAGAGCGGTGCAAGGCTTGGTTTGCCGGCTGCTGGGGCCATTGCTTGGGTAGCTCAACGACGAGCGTATGGATGTCGGAAACGAATAATTCGTGGTCTTTAGGACCACCGTTGACCAAATTTGGCAAGGGTAGAACCAGAGGACTTTATCTGTGACGAGAAAGTGAACAAGTGTACGATTTCACAAGGGTATTCGTCTTCGAGAGCTGAACGACGCTTTGACCGTGTTTACCGTCCCAGCCCCTCTGACTGGCCGAGGTCATGAAACTTAACTTTATTCCCAACATGGCGTCTGCCAAGGTTCACGATCATAGTACCTGATGAGGTTGAACTGCAAGTCAAGTCAAGGATTGGCGTACCTCCTAACAAGCGATTGACGAAGAAGCTACGATTGTTCGCCTACCAAAACCTGTTCTGGACACCCTCCGCAATGCCATCTGGTACTACACTGTATCCATTACTTCGACGCGTCAAGCGCCGCTCTAATAGCATCACAACTCTGCTTTGCATCGCCAAACAACATCTTTGTGTTTGGCGCGTAGAACATGGGATTGGGAATATCCGCGTAACCGCTGCCCATTCCTCGCTTCATAACAATAACTTGCTTGCTCTTGTAAGCGTCAATAATGGGCATACCTGCGATGGGACTGAAAGAGAATTGTCAGCGACGTCCTTTGTACAATCAGTGTCCCAAAGCCTTACCTGTCCTTTTGCAGTGCGATAGGGTTGACAGTGTCATTGGCACCAATGACGAGCGTAAGATCAACATCGTCGAAGCCTTCTTCATTGATCTCGTCCATCTCCAGAACGATGTCATAAGGCACACTGGCCTCCGCGAGCAGAACGTTGCATTGCCCCGGCATGCGTCCAGCGACCGGGTGAATTGCAAATTTCACCTCACAGCCCAACCCACGAAGCATTTGGACAATATCCGCGATCGGGTATTGGGCTTTGGCAACGGCCATGCCATAACCAACGACAATCACAAGCTTTTGAGCATTCTTCATGATCTCCACGGTTTCGTCGATCGAAGTTTTCGTGATTTCTCCTTCAATCTTCTGGTCTGTCTTTGCTGGAGGAGCAATGCCGCCGAATAAGACATTAGTAATGCTGCGGTTCATGGCGACACACATGATATAAGAAAGGATGGAACCCGAGACACCGATGAGGGAGCCGACAGTTGTGAGGATGGGAGAATTCAACATGAATCCCTCTGCCACGAGCGCGAAGCCACTGTAAGCATTCAGCACGGTGATCACTACGGGCATGTCTGCACCACCGATAGCTGCCGTTGTTGTGTAACCTTTGGCGAAACTCAGAGCGGTGTTGATACCCAAGCACGTAGCCGCTATGGCGGGAGCTCCGGGCGCTGCAGTGAGGAAGAATCCCATGGTCGCGGCATTAGCAGCCAGCATTCCGCCGTTGATTAGATGCCTGCCTGGCAGAATGGTCGGACGCGATGACATCCTACCGGCTAGCTTCATGAACGCCACAATGGAGCCCGTGAACGTGACACCGCCGATCAAGACGCCGAGATAGCCAGTGACCATGTGGAGCGGGTCCAGGTGGGAGACGGAAGCCATGATAGAGCCGATACTGGTCAGCACTGCTGCGAGACCGACCACAGAGTGCAGCGCAGCTACAGTCTGTGGAAGTTCTGTGGGAGAAATTCGACGACCAATAAGACCTCCGGCAATGCTACCAACACCAGCCACAGCCAGGAACTGAATCAGTGTCTCGACCGGGAAACCAACGGCTGCCAAAGATGCCAAAACGCCAGATCCGACACCCAAAATGCCCATGAGATTACCGGTTCGTGCTGTTGCTTGAGACGCGAGGCCGGACAGCGAACCAATGCACAGCAGACTGCTGACCAAATAGCCTGCTTGCACGAGTCCGGCCATTCCAGTGGTTGCCGCTGCCAGAAAACCCCCGCCAAAGAGCACACCGGGAATGGCGTACAGCCATGGGTATTCCTTTGGATCCGTTGGACGTCTGAACATATCCAGCATACGCTTGGTGATGACAAACCCGCCAGAGACGTTGACGAAGGCCAGCAGGACAGATGCAGCGCCCAGGTATTGCGGTAGTGTCTGTGGCAGGTAACCTCCACCCATGATGAAGAATCCACCAATGCCGACCATGCCAGAAATAGCATTCGTGACAGACATGAGGGGAGAATGGAGTGCAGGAGCAACTCCCCAGACCACGCGGTATCCGATCAGGCCTGCAAGGCCGAACGTAAAGGCATTGCTCATAAAAATTGGTCCAGTGGCTTTGCCCAGGGCCAGAGCAGTCGTCATGCCGCCGGTGATGACACTGACCTCACGTACCGCCTGCTGCCATGGCGTCAAGGCAACGACCTCCTCGACTTTCTTCTCTTCCTTTGCGGGAGCTGGCGCTGGTGGCGCAACTGGAGGCAAAGTCGGCAGTATTTGGCCATTGTGAGTGACAATCGATCTCCGCACAACTTCATCGTTCAAATCTATGCCAAAGTGGCCATCTTTAGGCGACATCGAAAGCAGAAACTTGGTGATGTTGTTGGAATAGAGGGTGGAAGACTGAGTCGGGAGCCGCGAAGGCAGATCCGTATATCCAATGACCGTGACACCTTGGTGTTGCGTGAGTTCTCCTGGCACTGTGACCTCGCAGTTACCACCAGCCTCCGCAGCAAGATCAACAATCACTGAGCCTGGCTTCATTGCAGAGACCATCTCCTCGGTGATCAACGTTGGAGCAGCACGTCCCGGAATCAAGGCTGTAGTGATGATAATATCGACCTCCTTGGCTTGTTCCATAAAGAGCTTCATTTCCGCCTCGATGAACTCTTTGGACATGACTTTGGCATATCCACCTCCACCATCTCCGGTCTCTTCGATATCGACTTCGATGAATTCTGCACCGAGAGACTGTACCTGCTCGCGTGCAGCTGACCGGGTGTCGAAACCTCTGACGATGGCACCCATTCTTCTGGCAGTGGCAATGGCACTCAGACCTGCCACACCAGCGCCAATGACGAGCACCTTGCACGGTGGTACCTTGCCGGCTGCAGTTGTCTGACCGGTCAGATATCGACCAAAGTGGTTCGCCGCCTCCAACACTGCTTTGTAGCCTGCAATATTTGCCATGGAGGACAGAACATCGAAGGATTGAGCTCTTGTAATGCGAGGGATCTTGTCCATGGCGAAAGTGGTGATCTTTTTCTCGACACATGCTTGCACAATCTTTTTGTTACGCTCCAGATCTGGTTGCAGGATGGAGATCAAAACGCCACCTTCTTTGAAACCGCGAACAAAATTGTTTGGCGAGAGTGTGGTGCTGCGAAGCCTTGGTGGGCGGACTTTCAGGACAATGTCGCTATCATCCCACACACGACTGGCATTGACGAGTGTGGCTCCAGCTTCCTCATAGTCGTGGGCCGAGAATTGCGCGGCGTAGCCAGCTCCTTGCTCCACCAGAACCTCTTTGAAACCTTTCTTGAGCAGCAGCTTGGCATTTTGGGGAGTAATGGCAACTCGCTTTTCGCCCGTTCGAACTTCCAAGGGTACACCGATCGTCAGGTTGCCATAGGGAACCGCCTTGACTTCTTCAGCTGCCGGGGTGGCGGGTTCCTGCTGCTTCGGCGCCGCAGCGGCTGCAGCTCCTTGTCGCCTCACGGAACTCTTATAATAGAGCCTGGTCCTGTTCAATGCACATAGCACGGACCATCGCGTCTGCTTGGAGGTGGATGTGAACGCAATTTGCGGCCTCAGTGGCCGACACGACGGCCACATGGTGGCGGTCTAGTCGGTATCATGAAGCGGCTCGTTACGCAGCGTCTGATCCGATGCAGGTCGGGGATGCACGAGCGCGTTGCTGACAGCTGTTGTGAACCGTTCGGTTGCTGACCGCGCCTGGAACCCTCAACCTGGGGGTCGGCGGCTGCCCAGGTCCTGTCGAAGTTTATGACGCGCCACGCGTTGAGCAATATGTTGCTCTCTGCAGCTCAGCAGGAGGAGGGAGAAGGTACAAGTTGTGAGTACCCTTCAGCCGCCTGGAGCTGGGACAAACAGATGAGACAGTTTGCTCGCGAGTCGAGCGGGGTCGCGCATCGTGTCAGACGAGATCACGCGTCTTGTCAGTGGACAAACGTTTGGCCAAGGACGTGCGGAGGAATAGAGTGTGCAGAGCTTGTCCAGAATGAGGAGGTCGCCGTCCGGGAGTGGAGAAGCCGATCAAGCCGCCCCGCGTTCCACCAACGGGCCACTGTGGGGGATTCAAGATTGAAGATCACGATGGTTCGCGTCAAAGCGCGAGTGGAACTCGATGGCAGAAGTTGGAGTCTTGCTTCGACACTACACACAGCCTTGTCGGCTCTTAGTTCAGCGGAAGCGGAGGAGCGATATTTCACCGCCCGCTCTTCTCAATCTCAGCTACCAGCTCCGGCGATCTCTTGACTTCGACATCGCCAGTCTCGAGCCCGAAGTAGACAGCGACAGGCTTCTGGCCACCCCTCCGTCCATTCGCTTGCGCCTGGAAGCCGTTCTCGCCATGGAACAGTCCCACCTCAAGAACACCCTCGATAGCTCTTATCCGTGCAGCAAGAGCGTTGACTTCCCAGACACCGTCAGTGCCATCGCCTTTGCCTTTCCCAGCCGCCACATCCGCCTGTGTGAGAAGAGTCTTGAAAGGTGCATCGATGATGTAGAAGCTTTGATCTGTTTGCACAGGTCCAGTCTTGGAGAGTGTGTGCTCGCGCAGAATGGGTTTGATAGATCCAATGTGGAGCAGCTCTCGCATCACGTAGGCATGGGCAATTGGGGCAATCTCAATGGGGATCGATGGCCACTTCGTCAGAAGTCGCGTTTGGTCCTTCCGATAGTCCGCGATGCATATAAACTTCTTTGCCATTTTCGCGACCTGTCAGAGTCAGTGTACACGTCCGTAGGTCGGTATTCATGCATCCGTATTCCCGGCCTGTCCTTACCAGCTTTTCTTGGAAGAGGCATGCTCCTCCGCCCTTGATGCAGTTCAAATCCTCATCGACTTCATCCGCGCCGTCAAAGGCGACCTCGAGCTGCGCGTTAGCAGGAATCGAGTCGAATGCCAACGGGTCGAGACCTGTGGTAGTCAATCAGCAGAGAGCTCTGTGCAGCAACATGGGCCTGATCTTGTGCTGTTTCTGTCCATGGACAGCTGCCACCTCGACAGTAGTATGGTGAAGATCGAATCCTGCGACAAGATATCCCACCTACCAAACTGCTCGATGACTTTCTTGCTATTCCACCCTGTCGGCACAAACCAATTCCTATGCCCTGGCGGGGGAGGGTTCTTTTCCAGGTGCGCCTTGATCGCTTCCACGCCGTAAACGATCGTGCTTCCTGACCCAATACCCACGAACTGCATTTCTGATCGGAAATGCTCTTCTACAGCCTTGTATGCAGCCTTCCTCTTGGCACCTTCCACAATCGCTATCGCATTTTTGGCTGCCTCTTGCGCAGCTGAGGCATTGTCGCCCGACGACATCGTGCGCGGTGCTCTCGCAAATGCTCGTGTGGAAGTTGGGCTCGTTGCCGTTCGCTGTGTCCGGAGAAAATTACTGGGCCTCAGTGGTATTGCGGTCGTGACACGAGCAAGCATATGAGAAGTGAGAAGCAGGCGTGTAGAAGCAGAACTTATTCCGGATGAAATCTGACTGTGACGTTGCACGTCGAGAGAAGTTCGCGAAGATTAGCCCCACTACAACGGCCGCGCCAATGCATCTCGACCCCTCCATTTCCGACTATCAAGTGCCACGAGTTCAAGACTAGCAATGGCAGGCGTATGTAGGAAGTAGCATGATAGCGCTTGTAGCTACTACGATCGCCAGAACGGCACTGCATCAGCATGACACATGTCTGACACAGCATTGTTCGCGGATCAACGTTGATGCGAGATGAGGCCAGGCAGGCAGGCAGGCAGTCCATCACGCCTTCTCCCTCCACGTGAAAACACATTCGGCAGAAGTTGAGGGCAAGCGGATATACGAAGACTTTCACAGTAGATAGCGCATCATGTGTCTGATTTGCCGGGTGTGTCCAGTCACTCGCTGTCCTGTATTCCAACGCCACACCACTCGCCACAGTCCGCAGGTTGATGTGGCGTCTCAGTTTCAGGCACGCGTATCCGTTTGAAGCCATCCACTTCTTCCCACTCGACATCAACTTTTGCTGAACAGATCCTTGATACATCACCATGGCAAACGGTCCGCCGCAAGAGGTCCCGCCGCCGCTACAGGACATTCCCACAGCGAAGGAGAAGAAGTACGATCGGCAGCTTAGACTTTGGGTATCGTAGCTCTTGCCTAGCGACATCGACTCGAGGCTGACAGGCTGTAGGGTGCTGCGGGCCAAATAGCATTGGAGGAGACCAACATTCTACTCATCAACAATGGCCCTGGTGTGACTGGAGTCGAGACGTTGAAGAACCTCGTTCTCCCTGGGATTGGAAACTTTACAATACTCGACTCAGCTATCGTTTCCGAGGCCGATCTGGGCGTGAATTTCTTCCTCGAAGACTCGTCGCTAGGCAAATTCCGCGCCGAGGAAACGGTGAAATATCTCGAAGAGCTCAATCCGGATGTCAAAGGACATGCCATCACAGAGCCCATCACCAGCTGGGCGGTCAAGGACAAGATCTTCGTTCCATACTCGCTCGTATTGGTGGCTGCGCCCATCGATCCTGCTATCTTCACACTTATCCAAAGTCACGTTTCGGCCCTGGAGATCCCGGCGTTTTACAATCACTCAATTGGGTTCTATTCGCACTTTTCGCTGCAACTGCCAGCTGCGTTCCCGATCGTGGACACCCATCCCGACCCCACCGCTACCACAGATCTGCGCCTTCTCAGCCCATGGCCCGCCTTGAGCGAGTTCGCCAAGCGAGAGACGACGAACATGGAGGAAATGGATGGCGAACAGTTTGCCCACATTCCATATGTGTGCTTGCTCCTCCACTACATTGAGCAATGGAAAGCAAGTCACAATGGCAAAGCACCAATTGAATACAAGGAGAAGCAAGCATTCAAGGACCTGGTGAGATCAGGGAGTGCGAATGAAGAGAATTTCGACGAAGCGATTGCCGCTGCAACGAAGCTATTGAAAACACCAGAGATACCAAAACAAGTACAAGCAATCCTAACAGCACCTGAAGCGCAATCGCTGACGCCGGCATCGCCGCCTTTCTGGCTCATCGCCAATGCTGTTCAACAATTTTGCGACAGACACGGCCAACTCCCTCTACCGGGATCTGTACCAGACATGAAGGCACGATCGAGTACCTACGTGGAGCTGCAAAACATTTACAAAACCAAAGCACGAGAGGACGCGGCTGAAGTTCTTGCCACCGTCAGATCGTTGGAGCAATCAACACAGCGCGTAACCTCTCTCTCTCCCATTGATGAAAAGGAAGTCGAACTCTTCTGCAAGGGCGCCGCTCACATTTCCATGGTGCGCGGCAGACCTCTGATAATCCCCCAGCCTGGCACGCCCGTCACATTTAAAGATCAAGCCGAGTTTGTCTACAAATCTCTCAAGAACCCAGAAAGCCTCATAGGGCTCTACCTCTCCTTTCTCGCCTGGGACGAATTCTCCGCCACTCACACCTCTTCCCAGGCCCAAGCCGGTGGAGAAGCTCTTCGCGTCGCAGGCGCCACGCCCGATGAAGACTTCGAGACCGATGCCGAGAAACTGACCGGCATCGCTCACAAATTCATCGACTCTGCAATCAACGAATCTGGATCCCGGATCGAAGATCCCAAGTACTCAGAAATCAAACAAAAAGTCACAGAGTACTGTCAAGAACTGGCGAGAGCAGGAGGAGCAGAGCTGCACAATGTTGCTTCTCTGACCGGTGGACTCATTGCGCAGGAGGTCATCAAGGTGATCACGAAACAGTACGTCCCGATCGATAACACTTGTGTGTTCGATGGTATTACGAGTCAGACATGGGTTGGAAGGATATGAGAGTGAGCTTTGACAGAAAAGTTCAAGCTTGATAGAGGACAGACTAGTTTTCGGCAAAGAAGGTTCGCATGCCAGCTGGGAGCATGTGATGAATCACACTGATGACCAGCGCAGCTCTTATGCGCCACGTCCCGGCAGACGCCAAGATGTTCCGGGCCATGCAAGAGGAGAGCAGAAAAATGGGACCTGTGCGACATGCGGCGAGCACAGAGTGAGCTACGTCGATAACGGCGCGTGTCTTCACATGCCATTGCGCCATCACTTCACCTGAATGTCACACATCTGCCAGCTAAGCTCTCTTCAATGTTGCTCTCCACATCGTGACATTCATGCACAACATCAACATGGCCCACCGCGACGGAGGGTATAGCTTGAAGCGTCGGCCACTCACTGCTTCTCGCATCAAACCCGACCCGCATGGCGGGCATACCGATTGCAATATGCCCATCAAGCCCGATTCAGATGATGAGCATGTCAATTCACATGCGCGCAACAAGCACGATTCGTACGACGCGCTGATCAGTTCAGATGCGCGCATCAAGCAGGAATCGAGTGATGTTACAGAGCCGCCGACGAAGCGGCGAAAACGCACCTATGAAGAATGTCCCACGTGCTGTGAGGAGCTCTACGGCAATCGATTCCCCAAGACGCCACACGCGAAAGCCACGGAGGATTGCAGGACATGCTTCACGTGCTGGGGTAGGCACCTACAGCAGGAGTTAAACCAGAAAGATTGGGACAAGCTAGGCTGTGTGCAATGTGGCACAATCCTCACTAAAGAAGAATCCGACAAGATTGTGCGCTCGGTCAAGGACAGGAAGCAGACGAAGGCAATGTAAGATTTCTATTGAAGAATTGAATGCGAGTGGAATGCTGACATTGTAACAGCTTGCAGAGAAAGGCCACCGAAAGCTACCTTCGCCACGACTTGGGCAACGGCGAGTGCTTCGTCACATGCCCGTCTTCTGTATGCAAAAGTGGTGCGATTATGGCAGACGGCCATATTTTCACCTGCCCTGATTGTGAAGCTCGATACTGTTTCAGCTGCAACACTCCCATGCACGAAGACATGTCGTGTGGAGCATTTCTGGAGATGCAGAGGCGGAACGAGGAGAAGGCTGAAGAAGAGACCCTCGCCTCCGCAACACTGAAAGAACATTCGAAAGAGTGCCCGAAGTGCAAGGTTCGTCTTCAAAAGAACGGAGGATGCGACCATTTCACCTGTGAGTCAGGCCCAATAATTGTGTATGAACCACAAACTGACAGTTCTAGGCAAAATGTGCAAACACGAGTTTTGCTGGCTGTGCCTTGCTCCGTACCATGGTGCGAACGGAATCAGAGGTCCTGAGGGCAATTCCGCGCATGATAGTAGCTGCAGATACCACGCCAATAGGCTGCCGGCCTATAACAGCTGGGTCGAGTGGCATTGATCTCTTGTAGCTTGATTGGGATGGAATTTGGCAGAGCAGGATCGCAGTGTGTCCATTCGGATTTCCACGCATGGTTTCGGAACATTGTGCCTGGTGAAATGGAGGAGCATGAGCTCAATCGACATTGCGATCTGGCTGTTGACCTTCGCAGTGCGCATCAGAGACGCAGAGCCGATTCCTCAACATTGAGCCAGGTGATAGAGACAGTGGCCAAGACTCATGCTACGATCCACTGCTTCAATGGATCACGACCTTGGCACGTCTTATATCGCCTCTTGATATTGACTATAAGCCAACGCGACTCGACATCGTCCGGCCTTTATGTCATGAGGTTCTTTCTTAAATCGGCACAGTCATTCACACGCTGAGTTGTAGACAGAGCTTTAGTATGCGGTGTGTTGTGGATCAAAACGTGCACTGCTAAAGATAAATATGTCTCCATCAGTGAAATTGCAACATCCGGCAGATCTATCAATAGATCTCGGTGAGTGTCGCAAGGTATGTCGTAAGGACGAAGAGCATCACGACTCACTGTCGCATCTGTTCAGTGATCAGAGAGAAGTCGACCTACCGGTCCTCCACATCGTATTCGGAGAATTGATTTTGTCAAGTAGCTGCTAGGCACCTTGGCAAGCGCCAAGACCTATCTCTCAGCAGGGCGTAGGACGGCGCTATTGCGCCCTGAGGCGTGTCCGCACATGAAAGCTGCTTAGGGTTCCACGAGACTGGTGCAAGGTATTGTGACATGAGAGTGAACATCAGCCCTAGGGCCAACTCCACGAACATACCGAGCGTTCCATCACACTCCAGCGACCGTGATGGGTCTCAATACACAATCTGCCGAAGTACCAGATGTTGCGGCATCCGACAACTATAAAGTGGTCGTGGAACTGTAGTCACAGAATAGACCAAGCCATCACATCGCAGAACAGCCTTCCCTTCTTTACTTTCCTACGACTTAATATTCCGACACGACGTCGAAGCTGGTCTTCGCAAAGATGCAATTTAACATCTGCTCCATCCTGCTCGCGCTCAGCGCCGTGGCCGTGGCCGCTCCAACGCCAGTGGCACACAACGAGGTGCGTAATTCCGTGTCGATGTGACGCGAAAATGCCAAAGATGTGGTTGAAACTGACCCTGTGATCAGCTTGACGCTCGTGGACTCGCTAAAACGCTCATCAAATGGGGTGACAAATTGCAAGGCAAAGGTGACAAAATTACAGCAAGCGGCCAGGCTACGGGCGCAAAAATCACCGAGGCTGGCCAGCGTTGGGGCGACAAGATTCAGAATGCTGGTCAAAGGCTTCAAGGAGGATCCAAGTGGCCTGGATGGAGCAATGTTCTCGGTGGCGAGGAGTAGAAGTTTGCAAGGTGTTCGCTAGAAGTCGGGACCACAGCAGGAGGCTAGACGTTACAATGTCTGGCCGGCAGAGTCCGCGAAGATGTATACAGTATTATCAGTGATGTGAGCCGGTTCTCCTTCCTTGATTGTGCCTTAAATATCTAGGCCCACACTCTTCACCGTCGGATGTTCTTGTTCATTGTTACTAGTTAGTTGTTCAGTGAATGTTCTGGAGCTGGTTCTTGCCAAGCTGTCGATCTGCACGTCATCTCCCAATCACGCTGCGTGCACCTCATGTCGTAAACGATCACGCAAACAACATCAATACCTTAGCGTGCGAAAACCATAGGTCTGCACAACTACGTGTGAGCGCATTGCATAGCGTGTAGTCTAGCTTGGCCCAACCAGCTGAGAGATGAGGTCTCACAGCAGCTGCAGCTTCCCTCCAGCAGCATCATTGTGCATTCCAGCAGGTGACCACACCGTCACCAGGGACGATGGACCAAGGTCCTGTCGATGCAGGTCCCAACGTGCACAGCGAATACGGCGATGATGCTCGCCGCGCCTACTCTCCCGAGAATGATCGAGCGGCTCCGCGTGGTAAAAGTGGCTTTCGCAGTGCTTCCATGAGGCGGCAGGCAAGTCAGGCAGCTTCGGTAGACGGCCAAAGCAAGGTCTCCGATACGGCAGCAACAGACTCACAGCAGCAGCTGGACGATGATACTTCCCGGCTAGCTGGAGATCATCCAACCTATGTGCGCGTTGGCGCCACTGCTGAGGACATGGCTACCGAAACCGCGCCCGACGCCGATGAGCATATGAGAGATCCCAGCGACACTGAACAGATCAAGGACGAAGATTCGAGACCTCACAGGATGCATAAGTTCATTTTGTACGAAACAAATGCGCGCTACTGGGTTACTGGATCGGACATCACCGACAAGTATTTCCGCCTCTTGCGCATAGATCGCAATAGCCCTCCCGGGCAGATTGCACTGTTTGAAGATGAGACCGTCTATGATCGCCGGCAGATGAACGATGTGCTCAATACTATTGACCAAGGGAATCGGTCCACCGGCGGCCTCAAGATGCGGTTCAGCTTTTGGGGCATGCTCGGCTTCATTCGCTTCACAGAGGCATACTACATGCAACTAATTACTAAGCGCAAGCAAGTTGCCATGATAGGAGGCCACTATGTGTACCAGGTCGAGGGGACTGATCTTATACCTCTGACTACGGGCTCGAGCAGCAACTTTCTGCGCGACCGCAATCCGGAAGAGTCACGATTCTTGAGCATTCTGAACAACCTCGACCTTACCAAATCCTTCTACTTCAGCTATTCGTACGATATCACACATTCTCTGCAGCGCAACATCATCCGTCAGCGACAGGCAATAAATGATGGCATTGCTGTCGCGGCGCACGAGTACAATGGGATGTTCGTCTGGAATTCTCATCTATTGAAGCCTGCAGTCAATGCGCTGACCCATCCATACGACTGGTGCTTGCCTATCATCCATGGTTTCTTGACACAAGCTGCTTTGGACGTCTTTGGGCGCACAGTATACATCACGATCATCGGCAGAAGGTCGCGGTTTTATGCAGGAGCTCGGTTTCTGAAGCGTGGAGTGAACGACTTGGGATATGTGGCAAATGATGTCGAAACTGAGCAGATTGTAGCTGAAAAGATCACCACATCGTTTCACGCTCCTGGCTCTCGGCTCTTTGCCAACCCAACTTACACATCCTACGTGCACCACCGAGGCAGTGTTCCTCTGTACTGGAATCAGGACAACAGTGGCGTTACGCCTAAGCCCGGCATCGATATCAACCTGCATGACCCGTTCTACCAACCAGCAGCTCTGCACTTTGACGACCTTTTCTCGCGGTACGGCAGTCCAATCTACTGTTTGAATCTGGTGAAGTCCAGAGAAAAGACTCCTCGCGAGTCTAAGCTATTGACTGCGTACGAGCACTGTCTGGAATACCTCAATTCCTGCCTACCAGACGACAAGAAGATCTTGTACAAGGCATACGATATGGCGAGGGCTTCCAAGGGTCGCAACGGCGATGTGATAGGCGGACTTGAGCAGATTGCACGTGGAGTGTTTGAAAAGACCGGCTTCTTCCACAATGGCGAAGAGGGACGGTGGGAGCCGCAAGCACAGAACGGAATCGCCAGGACGAATTGTGTTGACTGCCTGGACCGGACTAACGCAGCTCAATTTGTCATTGGCAAGCACGCCTTTGCGCAACAGCTGAAATGTCTGGGGATAATCAGCGTAGACGAGGTCGATTACGACACGGATGCTGTCAACCTCTTCACCGCGATGTTTCACGATCATGGGGATAACATTGCCATGCAATACGGCGGCTCGCATCTCGTGAATACCATGTCAACATACCGCAAAATGGGCCATTGGCAAAGTTCAAGTCGAGATATGGTTGAGAGCTTCAAGCGATATTACCACAACTCGTTCTTGGACGGACAACGTCAGGAAGCGTACAATTTGTATCTTGGGAACTACGTTTGGGCGCAGGGACAGCCAATGTTGTGGGATCTCAGTACCGATTATTACCTGCACCACAGTGACCCAAAAGCCTGGTTGGAGCGAGAGAGACGGAGCTACATCAAATGGTATACGCCGGCAAATCTGGAACCTCGCATTGTGCCTCCGAGGATACCGCATAAAAGGCTTACAAAAGAGCTGCAGAGGAACGGGATTGCAGCTTTTGACGACTATTGGCGAGAATGTTATCGTCCCACAGCACTCTCGTCGCTCGAGAAAGTCTACTCATATAGAATGGCATGCACAAACAAGACGATGCTCCCAGACCGTACACCTGGCGACGTCAAGTTCGACTTCAGTCCCTTTGTGCGTCGCACGGATCCTCAAAAACACCACAACGACTCACCGGAGAAGCACAAGCCTCGCAAAGGCGTGAAAATCGTCGATCCTCACGACACCATTCCGGAAGAACCAGACAATGTGCCTCCGTCGAGGCCTCAAACCGCCACGTCCTTCGATAACAATGACCTCCCGATGGGCATTCTGCGCGAACCCTCGGTGTACAAACTTCACAACGAGAGCACGACGTATCCCACAAATCTCAATAGCAGATCTGCACACATGTCGGCCTCGACCATCATGAACTCTTCCACCACCACCGGCAGCGGTACATACAAATCCTCCACGTCTGCATTCCAGCCCGCTGACAAAGCGCAAATGCACCTCTGGACTCTCAATCAATTCCACATGCAGTCCCTCCACCCTCACGTCTCGGACGATGAAGAACAGGAATACACGAGGTACATCTCTCATCCGACGAATATCCCTCTGGTTGTGAGCACCGAGATGCCCGCGTCGGATGCGAATTTGGATTATTTGGAATATGTGCAAAAGGCGGGTGGGAGTTTGTTTGGGGTGAAGCCCTCGGACGATGACGAAGAGGGCGATGTGGTGGGCGAGGGGGTCAGCGAGGAGGATCTGCAGAGTTTTTGGGAGTATTTGGAGAGGAAGGAAGATCCTTTGACGGTGAGTGAGGAGGATGGGGCGAAGAAGCGATACAAGGCGTATCGGCAGTGGTTGAAGGGGAAGAGCTTGTTCAAGCAGAGTAAAGTCGATCCCGAGTGGAGGGAGGGTGGCATGGAGCGGTGAGAGGAGGGACGACGTGAAGACGCGCGATGCGTTGAGCTATCAGATCATATCATGTTGATAATTCCACTTCTTTGCTGACGTTCCTCTTCTTGTTTTGCGCTTTCACTACGCGTCGCAAGACCAGAGTCAGAACTGCCACGCATCCCATGGCCACGGCGCAAACTGCCATGCCCTTGGTGTAGTACGGCCCTTCAGCGTCGGGATACAACCTCGTGCCCACCAACGGACCCATCTGTCCGACGAGATTCAACACCGCCATGCCGGTTCCCTTGCCCTCATCCGAATTTTGGTTATTCACTGTCCACGTGATGATGATGGTCACGCACGAAAAGAATCCCGCGCAGACGGGAAACACGGCAGCGTAGCGAACCGCGTGGGAAAGCTGGGAATGTCCGGCGAGGGTGAGGAGGATGTAGCCGGAGGATGCGAGGAGGGAGTGGAAGAGGAGGGGGATGGTGCGGGTTTGGTATTTGTCGGAGAGGTGGGCCGTGAGGAGGACGGTGAAGAAGGCGAAGAGGTTTGGTGGCGCGGCGAGGAGTTGGGAACGTAGAGGGGTAGAGCCCATGGCGTTGAGGATGGTGGGGAGGAAGACGGGCATGCTGCTGAAGGCGACGTTGCAGCTGAAGAAGATGAGGGCTGTGAGGTAGGATTTGGGGTCCCGGAGGGTGGTGAGGACGGAGGACCAGGAAAAGGGTTGTTTGTGGCGGGGAATAGTGGTTGAGGTGGGTTTGGATGTGGTGCTGATGACTTCGCTGCGCATGCGGAGGGAAGCAATTCTGCGTTGGCGGGTGGTGAGCCAGCGGGCGTGGGAAGGCGAGTCGGGAAGCCAGTAGAAGGTCCAGATAGCGACGATGCACGCCGGGAAGCCCTCGAGGAGGAAAAGGAGTCGCCAGTTGGCGATGGGAAGAACATTGCCGAAGCGGACGATGAGGTAGGCGAGACTGCTTGCGAAACTGGTGGCGAGAGGCGCTGCGGCGATGAAGATGCCGGTCCGGAAGGCTAGCTCTTCGCGGCGGAAGAAGAAGGACAAGTAGATGGGCATACCGACGAATGCCGCTTCGCCAATGCCGAGCAGTGCTCGCAGGGCCAGCAAGAAGCCGAAGCCGGTGGCTAGGGACTGCAGTGAGGCGATGACGCCCCAGATAAAGACACAGCTGGCAATGTACACGTGCGGCGGGAAGAGTTTGTAGCAGAGCGTCATCCATTCGAAGAGGACGTATGTGATGTAGAAGGCGGTCAGAAGCCATTGAAATTGTGCGTCGGTGAGGCGCAGGTCGGTGGTGAGGCCCGCGGTTTTGGCGTTGCCTGTGGAAGAGCTGGGTCAGGACTTTCATATCGCGAAGACAACAAGGAACAACACACCAATATTGCTGCGGTCGAGAAAAGCCATCATGTATAAGAGCGCTACGAACAGCACCAGTCTGGTGTCGAGCTTGTGCCGCACTCTCGCTTCCTCGTCTGGTGTATACAGTTGGAACGACTGCAGACTGCTTCTCCGTCGCCTTCGCCTGCCTGCCCCAGCCAAAGGTGCTCGATCGTCTTCATCCTCGCTGTCCTGCTCTTCCGCGCCCGCCATGGCCTGGAGCACATCTTCGTCCCTGTCGTCGATGCGCCTGCCGTCTTTGGTCATCTCGGCCATCTCGTAGGCGTCATCATCTGCGTCCCATACGGGCTCGACAGAGGCATCAGCCTTGCCATGTCTTCTTTCCGGGAGAGGGTCATCTTCAGCATCAGGAGTTGCATTCCCTGGCTCGGTGGGCCGCGTGGGCATCATTCACGCGACCTCAGCTCTGCACCGTCGCATAGTGGTGGGCCAGGAGATTCTCGCTGTATACCAGCCAATTGAGATCACAATACACTCCAGGGAGCAAATCTGTTCAAGCTCTCGGGAAAGGAGCTGAGAGCTGTAGTGTGCGACGCACGCCATGGCTGACTGAACCTTGTCGATCGGAGGGCCGGGGCGGCAGCTCCATGAGCTTGTGCTCCCTGGTACGTACAGGAGCAGCCAGCGTCATGTCAAATCGCCGTGGCATTCTTCCCTCCGGCATGCCTGGCTCAACAGACCGCGCTCTGATGAGCGCCGAGGTCGCGTTGTTTGGAGCGTAATGATCGAGACATGTTTGTTTGGTGCCACGCCGTTTGTCGCAACTTCTTTCTCGCCAATCATACGGTCGTGGACGTTGATCCGCTGTCCGCGAGCCAGGGTGGGTGGACGTGGAAGCGAATAGCACATCTCCGCGGTGTATGCCACATTCGCCGACAATGTCGGTTGTGCTGTGGGCGGGCGATGATTGTGTGATGATGGTCGGCCCCGATGCAGAGCGTCTGCAGGCGTGGATTGCCGTGTTGGGCGAGCGCTGCGCTCTTCCACCTCGGTTTGGCGCGCTGCTGGCTTTGTCTGTCGCGCCTTGCCGCTTTCTTCCTAGCAATCGAGCCTAGACCTGCCCTG